>VXCM01005872.1:0-27294 GCA_014773175.1 Lucifuga dentata
ACTGATATTTTAAATTAAAAATTAATTCATATTTTTTTGTATAGTCAGTATTAAACAAACAAAAATAAAACAGTCAGCATATTAACGTTCAGTATTGTGATGGGGAAGTGTGGAAGATAAGGAAGAGAAAAATTATCAGGGAAAATCAAAACGGGAGAAGAAAAAGTGTAAAAAGCCGTTTCAGGCTGACTGGCAAGCATACGATGCTTGGGTAATGGAGAGTAAACTGAGAGAGGGAAAGAGACAGAAATACGGAGAAAAATAAAGAAGAAGAGAAAGAGGTAGGCAGGGACAATACTAATCTGCAATGTGTGAGTTATACAGGCACTACACTGTATCCTGACTTGGACTCAATNACAATACTAATCTGCAATGTGTGAGTTATACAGGCACTACACTGTATCCTGACTTGGACTCAATCCCTCCTCCATACCTGCCACCTCCGCCTCCGAGTGCATCTGAGGGTAGCCAGGGGGGAGCCACAGGGGCACCTGCACCTCCAGTGACCGAACAGCCAAAGCCGTTTGACATCAAGAGCTCCCCAGGCGCGGACCAGGCAGTTACAGCGCAGCGGCACCAGAGAGTGGCTTTGGCGACACAGTGATCCGCGCCCTGGGCAAGGCGGTCGAGGAGTGGACGTCTCCAAAGGTAACCAGGAGCGGCAAGAAGTATGGCCAGCCGTCAACATCTCGTGCGGTGCAACAGCTGCCGATGATCCAGGTGGCAGCAGGGGATCACACAGCCCAGCTTGTGTTTCGACCATGGACCGCAGCAGACATTGCCGACGTGGCGGCCAGGCTTCCGGATCCACAGCCTGATGGTGAGCAGTTTGCAAAGGAACTGGAAGTTTTGTGCAAAGAATGCATGCCGANCACAGCCTGATGGTGAGCAGTTTGCAAAGGAACTGGAAGTTTTGTGCAAAGAATGCATGCCGACATGCTCCGAACTGAAACGCATGCTGTTGAAAAGACTGGGACCCGCACAGTGGGCCAAGTTGGGACGTCACTTTCCAGAAGTGAATCATGCCTGCGTGAATCCTAATTATGACCATGCGGACAATACAGCCTACAAGGCTGCTGTGGGGGATCTCCAACAGAAGATCATAGAGGCATGGCCCCGTGTTATGGACATAACGCAGGTGTCAAGATGTACTCAGGGATTAGAGGAGAGTGTTATGGACTATTTGGCTCGCTTACGGGGATTTTTGAAAAGCATGGCGGCATCTGCAGACCGGCGGCTCCCGCTGTACCAGGAGGGAATGACAGCCCCTCCCCATTTGACGCTCACCTCAGACAATGGTTTGTGAGCGGCCTGAGACCCGAAATCCGAAAAGAGGTTCTGAAAACATGCATCAGGTATGAAACTGCCAGCCTGTCTGAAGTTGTGCTGCATGCTTTGCACGCAGAAAAGACAGTTAAGGCAGCGGAAGATCAGAGGAGGAATAAAAAGAGCAGAACGAGCTCAAGCTGCAAATGCTCCAGATTGGGAGTTATGGCCACGGAAGAGGAGGGGGCCGTGGATGGGAAGACAACAGTGACAACAGGGGCCAAGCCCAGGGTCGTGGGGGACGATGTGAGGGGCAACTGGATGGTTGTTTCAACTGCGGCAAGGCTGATCACCAAGTGAGGAGGTGCCCAGACATTAAGTGTTTTGAATGCAACCAAACTGGACATTTGGCACGAGATTGCCCAAAAAAGCGAGAGGCGAGCTGACTGGAGGCTGGGCTGAGGAAAGGTCAGGATCACCAGGGTTGACCTGACCCAAAACCACAACATTGTCTACACACACATCGAATGAGATGAGTATGACTACACATACATACACACACACACAGCTGGATTTTGAGCAATATGTGAAAATGTCTGATGCCCATATGATTTTTCCTGAAATAAAGCTAACAGTATTGGGGAAACAAATTAATTTTTTGGTGGATAGTGGAGCAACAGTCTCTGTGATAAAGTCTAGTGAACTTCCGGATGTTACATTATCGAAAAAAGTAATACAATCCTTAGGGGCTAGTGGGGTTCCAATTGTGGAAAGATGCACAGCAGAGCTGACAGTGGAAGATGAGAGAGGCCACAGCTTCACTCATTCATTTATTCACCTCACTGTCCAGTTAACTTGCTGGGAAGAGATGTGATGTGTCATTTGAGGATAATCATGATGGCAAGAAACGAGGGTATAAAAATACTCTGGGAAAATTCTGATGATTCTGAAGAAAATGTGAAAAATTCGCAGATGTTGAAAGTTGAAACAGATATACTGTTTGTGTATGAGTGACAACTGGGGATAGAGAATGCAGATTTAGCTGAACGAATGTTAAACAAAGCTAAAGAACTGATTGGAAATGTACAACATGTTGCAAATATGCCAGAAAATTTACAATGTACGGTGAATGTTACATACGGAGCGGACAAAGACTTTGAAAAAGACTGGTTCACAACAGAGTCCGTAATAGACAGTTTGAGAACCACATGGCTCTACTACAGCAGAGGAGACAGCGCTTTGATTGTGGATGGGATGTGTGAGCGGCTGGAGGAGTTTTTTGACATGTCAGCTTTCGGGCCACATTATTCCCCTCTCAAAGACCAATGATGAGGAGTGGGCGAATATGGGTATTTGGGTTCAAGACTGCAATTATGCTGTCGATTGGCAGCCTACACAGACTGATTCCAATGTCCACTACAGCATTCCTTTCTCATCTACGTTTACAGCACGCAGAACTCTGTCCTTGACTGGCAGCACACAGTATTATACTGACTTAGTGGATGCTATGCAGTGTGATGATGATGATGACAGTGATGACACAGATTACGATGATGAACTTGCAATGGACTGTGTCTTTATGCAATCAATTTCAGACATTCCAGAGTTGGCTGAGGTTCCTGAAACACTGTGGGCAAAAGGGAAGAATGATGTTGGCCTGATAAAGTCTGCTGAACCGGTTCACATAATTCCAAAATCTTCCTATCGCCCGTGTCAGCGCCAGTACCCCTTGAGGCCTGAGGCAGTGGAAGGGATAAAGCCTGTGTTTGAAGCACTTCGCAAAGCAGGGGTCATTATCGCTTGTCCAAGTTCCTGAGTGCGAATGCCTATTTACCCGGTAAAGAAAATCAGAGACGAGGGTCAGCCTGATGAGTGGAGGTTTGTGCAGGATTTGCAAGCGGTGAATTCTGCAGTGCATCAACGGCCTCCAGTTGTTCCTAACCCTCACACATTGTTGGCACAAGTTCCTGCAGATAGTAAATGGTTTTCAGTTATTGACCTTGCTAATGCATTCTTTAGCGTACCCATGCACGAAGATTCTCAATTTTGGTTTACGTTTGAATACCAAAACAAAATCTGGACATTCACGCGGCTTTGCCAAGGCTATGCTGAGTCTCCATCATTGTTTAACAGTGCACTGAAAAAAGACTTGGATTGTTTTTTTCCTCCCGCAGGGAGTGCGCTGCTGCAATATGTTGATGATTTGCTTATCTGCTCTACTACAAGAGAGGCCTATGTGAAAGATACTGTTGCCCTGCTTAAACATTTGGCAGAAGGAGGGCACAAAGCCAGCCTGTCGAAACTGCAATTTGTGGAAGAACAGGTGTGCTTCCTGGGGAATGTGATCACAGCTGAGGATAAAACGCTCTCCCCAAAAAGAATTGAAGCAATTACAAAAATTCCAAAACCCAGAACTAAAAAGCAANAAAACGCTCTCCCCAAAAAGAATTGAAGCAATTACAAAAATTCCAAAACCCAGAACTAAAAAGCAACTACTTAGTTTCCTTGGGATGGTGGGATACTGTGGACAGTGGATTCCTGACTATGCATTCATAGAGGCTCCACTCTCAGCCATGACTCATGGCAAGGGACTGACTGCACATGACAAAGTGACATGGACTGAAGAGGGTGAAGCTACATTTACAAATTTAAAAATGACTCTGCAGTGATCCCCGACTTTGGGCTTACCAAACAATGACAAACCTTTTGTGCAGACTGTGGATGACAAATAATGGTTTTATGACTTCAGTTTTACTGCAACACCATGGTGATAAATTGAGACCAGTAGCTTACTTCTCATCTAAACTTGACTCAGTCGCATCTGGCCTCCCCCACTGCTTAAGGGCAGTGGCGGCAGCAGAGAAAGCAGAGATTGCATCCAGAGACATTGCTGCATATTCACCTCTGACCTTGTTGGTCACGGTGACCCACATGATTGTGCTGTGGTGGTTAATGAGTGTTGCTCCCCCAGGTCAGACTTGATGGATGTACCACTTCAAAATGCAGAGCTCGAGCTGTTTGTGGATGGTTCCGCCTCACGTGATGCAGACACAGGGTCCACACAAGCAGGCTTCGCAGTGGTAACACAGCATGACACAGTNCGTGATGCAGACACAGGGTCCACACAAGCAGGCTTCGCAGTGGTAACACAGCATGACACAGTGAGACGAGGCATACTACCCTCACACTACCCAGCACAAGCTTGTGAATTGATTGCTCTGATTGAAGCCTGTAAATTTGCAGAAGGCAAAACTGTAAACATTTACACAAACAGCAGATACGCATTTGGTGTTGTGCATGATTTTGGCATGTTGTGGAAACACAGAGGGTTTCTCACAGCATCTGGAAAACCCATTCAACATTATGCCCTGGTAGGTNTTGTGGAAACACAGAGGGTTTCTCACAGCATCTGGAAAACCCATTCAACATTATGCCCTGGTAGGTTGGCTACTTGAGGCTGTTCTCCTCCTGAAACAGCTCGCGGTCTGTAAGTGTGAGGCACATACTAGCGGGTCTGATCCTATTTCACAGGGGAATGCCAGGGCCGATGCGGCAGCTAAGTAGGCAGCACAATCAGGGCCTGTCTTCAATTTAACTGCTGTCAACATGACTAACACCTCCCCACAGGATGCTTTACAGATGATACAAACCATGGCGATCTCTGATGAACGACGCAAGTGGCGTGCAGCGGGGTGCACTTACTCTGACAGTGTCTGGTGGGGGCCTGCGGGGAAGCCATGTCTGCCATCACATTTCTTTCCACATTATGCTAAGTTAACACATGCCAGAGATCATATGTCAAAAGAGGGAATGATGAGTATAGCGCAGCATTGGTTCACTAAGGGCTTTTCTACTTATGCACAAAATTTTTGCAAACGATGTATGATCTGTGCTACTCATAACATTGGTCGTTCCCTCCCAGTGGAGCAGAGCGCACACCCCGCTCCACTTTTACCATTCGATTATTTGCAAATGGATTTCATTGAATTGACTCCAAACGAAGGGAAAAAATACTGTTTGGTGATGACTGGCATGTTTTCTAAATGGGTCGAGGCTTTTCCTGCAGCCAAGCAGGATAGCCATGCAGTTGTGAAGTGCCTCCTCCGGGAGGTGATACCGAGATGGGGCCTTCCACGCAAAATCTCAAGTGATAATGGGTCCCCCTTTGTGAATGCAGCCTTAAAAGCAGTGGGTGAACACTTGGGAATTGATTTGAGACAACNCCCTTTGTGAATGCAGCCTTAAAAGCAGTGGGTGAACACTTGGGAATTGATTTGAGACAACACTGCGCTTATCATCCAGCGAGTGGGGTTGCAGTGGAGAGAGAAAACAGCACGTTAAAAACAAAATTGGCTAAGTGCTGTGCAGAAACGGGGCTAGGGTGGGTGAAAGCGCTCCCGTTGGTTCTTATGTACATGAGGACCAGGGTGAGGGCACGTAGTGGTCTGAGTCCTTTTGAAATCCTGTTCGGTAGACCTGCACCTATAGGGTTACACCCACCTGGCCAACCACATGCATTGACTGATCATTGCGATGATGATATGCTGAAATATTTTAAAGTGTTGTCCTCTATGCTGTCTAAAAATCATCAACAGGTCAAAGACGCTCTCCCACAGCCAAAGGAGGGGAGACTGCATGACCTGGAACCAGGAGACTGGGTGGTGGTGAAGGATTTCAGGAGGAAATCTTGGAAGCAGCCAAGGTGGTTGGGCCCATACCAGATTCTCCTGATAACTGAGTCTGCAGTAAAGGTGGCAGAGAGAGCAACCTGGATTCATGCTAGCCACTGCAGGAAGGTTCCAGAGCCAGCAGAGGACACCGAAGTGATTCTGAAAACAACGTGTGCCCCAGGCACATAGCAGCAGCAGGTGTGCATCAGAACCAGACTGGTACCCGAAGGTCGTCTGCTCAAGCTCTGAGGTGCAGCGTGGGGAGCAAGGGGCGTGATCTTTTAGTGACACGCGTCTCGGTCCCACTGAAGAAACCAACAGCATCCTGAGTGTAGGAGAGACCTCCTAAGGGGACAGCTGGTAAAGATGACCCAACGAATAGACCATGGCACCCATTCAGACATACAGGGTGTGGGATGAGAGGAAGTACAGGCTGTCTGTCTGTCTTGGCAATAGTAACTGTGACTGTTATACTGGCAATATGTAAAGAATTACCTAATCAGAGCAAGAATGAAAGTGCAGTTATGAATCCAACATGCCATGTTACACCAGTTCCCCAAGTATCCAGACCTAAGCGTGACTCTGGGATGTAGCTGGTTTCCCACCAGCTACATCCCAGAGTGATGTGATGCCTTTTGATGCTCATCCAACATCAGAAGCTGTTACACGATGTGTTCTTATTCTCACAGCAGATGCAGTGCGGGATGGCAAAGATAAGACATGGAATAGAGCTACCTGCCTGGCAGGAGTAAAGGCTCATTCATCCACTGACAGCAAGTACTTCAATTCCACAGTGTGCGCATCCCTGTGTGAAAAAGGTTGGCGATTCCCAGACAATTCTACTGAACCAGGACTGAGGGGTAAAGCTGATAAAATACGCCACGTAATGGGGATGCCACAGCTCTGTATTTGTCGAGGTACAAATCAAACTTGTTGGAATGGCATAAAACATCCACATCTGTATATGACAACTACGAGCCAATTCTTAGAGAAGTCTTAGGGAAGAAAAAATATGACTGGTAACCCTGCAGTGTCTCCACACTTGATATGCTTGATATGCTTGTTTAGACTATGCCATAGGGAAACTCGTTTAGACTAAGCTTTTAATGACCTTAGAACATTCCTGTGAATCTTCACCCTCCCTCACCATGTGTTGGTGAGGGAGGGTGTCTCACATTCTTGAGACAATGTGTCTTGAAACATATAAATATTGTGTACAACTCACCATCGACACACATTTGGGCNTCTTGAGACAATGTGTCTTGAAACATATAAATATTGTGTACAACTCACCATCGACACACATTTGGGCGTAGAGACTGGTGATCTCTGTGTTCATTTGTGTCCTCCTTGCAAGAAGTAAATTCACTCAGAAAAGACTATATCTACCTCATCGATTTATTCTGCAAAGTACTCTTATATTTCAGAATTTCTATCACAGTATCAAGCCTTTTTCTAGCAACAATGTTATCTTCACTTCACAAAAGTGACCTGCAAAACTATATTCCAGAGTGCTGGTTTCTTCTATGTATTGTTTGTTGGAGCTCAGCTTAACAACAGAAAAAGCTGTGAGTTTATCTCTGTGTAGGCATCATGCTCTCAAGCACTGCATCTATCTAACTTTTGCTTTGTTTCTGTTTTCTGGCTGCAGAGAGGATAATGCCAGTCCATAGCGAACACCTGATGGACAACATGTCATGAGCAACAACATGGACAATGATTCCTCATCATGTCCGTGTGAGACTCTATCCCATGTTGAGTACCCTCTTTAGTCAGGTCTTGACTCAGTGACTCGTTACTCTTGATCAACAGAGGGAAAGTGGCTAATTTTTTCATGATGTTTATTCAATCCACCATGGATTATCTTTCATATATTATATGGACACAGTTTTTCAAAGTCTCAGCACTGTTTTGTGAGGACATGTTATGGCTCAGTTCAGTTGGTTTTTCACAGAGAATGCATAAATGCAAACAGTTTCTTAAAGATTATCAGTGATCTCTATTTTAGTATAAAATGGGCATTATTTATTTCCGTTGTAAACTACCAAAAGCAGTTGTTGACTGTAAAATCTATATCAACCACCTGTAACGCTAATGTTGTACCATATTTTTGCAGTAAAATTCTGGCAAAGATAGCTGCCAGTAATTTACCTTAAAGTTGAACTTTAAAATAAAATACCGTAATATATCATACTGTTGTACTGTATTTTTTGCAGTGAANTAAAGTTGAACTTTAAAATAAAATACCGTAATATATCATACTGTTGTACTGTATTTTTTGCAGTGAAATACTGGCAACCACAGCTGCCAGTAATTTACCATAAAATTGAACTTCAAAATAAAATACCGTAATATACTGTATGATACAAGTTGTACTGTGTTTATCACGGAGATAGACTGTAGTTGGGTTTACAGTATATATCTGTTGCTTTTAAAATAGTTTACTGTAAACAGGTTTACATTCTTGCTGTTATTTTTAAAGAAAATTACCATAAACAGGTTTACATTATAACTGTTATTTTTAAAGCTAATTACTGTAAACAGGTTTATAATACATATGTTTTTTAAATAGTAATTTACCATAAACAAACAACAGTTCTTGACTGTAAAATTTACGGTTGCCAAAAAAGCATACCATAATGTCTTGTACATTTTCACCATATTTTTTATGGTGAATTTCTGGCAACCACAGCTGCCAGTATTTTACCGTAAATTGTACGGGAATCTCTCAAAATAAAATGTTCAGGTGATACTTCCACCTTAAAATTCAACATTTCACTTGACACTTTTGCATGACTGTAGAAGGCACAGTTCTTTTAATTTCTCTGTAAAAGCCGTCTTCACTTGGGACTATATTTCCTGGCAGAGACACATTGTTGTGCGCGTCCATGCAGCTTGATGTTGGATCAGTTAAATAAACTTACTTTGACAAAAACTTAATAGACGTGTTCACTGTGGCAGATTACTTACCATAAATTGTTTCAAGTCTCTACAGGTTGATTTTTTATATTGTACTGGAATAAACTGTTAACAGTTTAAACAACAGTCTAGAAAGTAGGGAAAACAATTCTAGAACCGCCCCACAGTACTATATTTTGGGAAATGATGTCAGTAATATAACGTGTATGCGGGTTGTGTGTGTGTGTGTATATATACATAAATAAATAAATATATATATATATATATGTATGTTGGTGCCACAGACAGATGGACAGACAGAGATTCCTGGGTTTATAGTTAGATAAACACTTCACTGAACACTTTTCACTGGACTCTCTTCAGTGCACCACTGCAGAAATTTTCATAAGGTCTTTTCAATTTATTACATTATTGAATTAAAAAAGAAATCTTCTCGCTGCATGGCCACTCCTATTAAATAAACCTAAATGTTAAAAAAAAAAAAAAAAAAAANAAAAAAAAAAAAAAAAAAAATGTTTTTTTTACAAATTCAATTAGCGAAAATTAATTGAATTTGATATGAAATTTTGTGGGACTTGAGCACATACTCCCCCGACAGCAAGGAAAAATACCTGCTGTCCATGCCTGCCACCACTACATGTTTTTAAGCATCAGGAAATAACTGATTAAAATGAAAGAGGCAGACAATGTACTCACAATCACACAAAAATTAAATCGAGAAATATGCAGAGATCAAGGAACTTCCTTTGTAGAGTTTGAGAAGTTTGACAATATTATTATGCAAATGACAGTGATCTACTGCACATCTGCACAAAGTGTTTTCTTTATAACATGTTGATCGTTGATATTTTGATATATTTTGCAGTTCATCTTTCTCAGACTGCAGCAGAAAAGGTTACAGTTGGCTAGTGTACAGATCAGTCTCCAATTTATTAATTTAACTCAACTGTAAGACAATTGTGTAACACAGCACATGCCACCCCCCCCACACACACACACAAATAAATAAATATGTCCTCAGACTAATTTAAGTACTGGACTGTATAAATTACGTGCATCTCTGCTTGTGTGTGCTTGATTACCTGGCATTGATGGTGCAGGTTTTCTTTCACCAGTGGTGTCCATTGTTCCCTCATAAGCTACTGTGATGTCATACACGGCATCCAGGTGACCCTCCATGGTCTCGAAGGCAATGTGAGAGGCCTTCATTCTGGGTGTCAGTGTGTGCTTCAAAACAGCCAATCCTATGGGAGGTAAGAACGTGTCAGTGAACATGTCAAACTGTGCATAGCGGCTAACTGAAGCACCTAAATAGAAAAGAGCCATCAGTTACAGTGGCAAGAAAAAGTATGTGAACCCTTTGAAATTTCCTAGTTTTCTGCATGAATTGGTCATANTGGCAAGAAAAAGTATGTGAACCCTTTGAAATTTCCTAGTTTTCTGCATGAATTGGTCATAAAATGACCAATTCATGCATCTAAGTCACAAGTATAGACAAACACAATGTGCTTAACCTAATACCACAAAAACAATTATAATATTTCATGTCTCTATTGAACACAGCCATTAGCAACACAGTGTTGCTGGAAAAAGTAAGTGAACCCTGGATTTAATAACTGGTTGAACCTCCTTTGGCAGTAATAACCCTCAACCAAGCGCTTCCGGTAGCTGCTGATCAGACCTGCACAACGTTCAGGAGGAATTTTGGACCATTCTTCCTTACAGAACTGTTTCAGCTCAGCCACATTCTTAGGATGTCTGGTGTGAATGGCTCTCTTGAGGTCATTCCACAGCATCTCTATTGGATTCAGGTCTGGGCTCTGACTGGGCCACTCCAAAAGCTGAATTTTCTTTTTTTGAAGCCATTCTGTAGATTTACTTCAATGTTTAGGGTCATTGTCCTGCTGCATCACCCAACTTCTACTGAGCTTCAGCTGGCGGACAGCCACCCTGACATTATCCTGTAGGATACCTTGATAAACTTGGGAATTCATTTTCCCCTCGATGATGGCAAGCGGTCCAGGCCCTGAGGCAGCAAAGCAGCCCCAAATCATGATGCTCCCTCCACCATACTTCACTGTGGGAATGATGTTCTCATGTTGGTATGCAGTGTCCTTTTTACGCCGTATGTAGTGCTGCATGTTCTTCCTGAACAATTCAATCTTAGTTTCATCAGTCCACAAAACATTTTCCCAGTAGTGTTGTGGAGTGTCAAGGTGCTCTTTGGCAAACTTCAGGCATGCAGTGATGTTTTTTTGGAAAGCAGCGGCTTCCTCCGTGGTGTCCTGCCATGGACACCATGCCTGTTCAATCTTTTGCGAATGGTAGACTCATGAACAGAGATGTTAACCTGTTCCAATGATTCCTTCAAGCCTTTAGTTGTTACTCTAGGGTTCTTTTTTACCTCACTGAGCATTCTGCGTTGTGCCTTTGGAGTCAACTTGGCTGGGCGCCCACTTCTAGGGAGAGTAGCCACTGTACTAAATCGTCTCCATTTGTGGACAATTTGTCTAACTGTGGACTGGTGAATACCTAAAGTCTTTGAAAGTACTTTGTGACCCCTTCCAGTCTTATGCAAATCAACAATTCTTGATCGAAGGTCTTTGGAGATCTCTTTTTTGCGAGGCATGGTTCACATCAGCAGATGCTTCTTGTGAATAGGCAAACTCAAAAAGTTTGAGTGTTTTTTATAAGTCAGAGTAGCTGTACACCTGGCTCAAATCTCGTTTCATTGATTGGACTTCAGGTTTGCTAACTCCTGACTCCAATTAGCTCTTTTTGGAGTCATTAGCCTAAGAGTTCACTTACTTTTTCCAGCAGCACTGTGAATGTTTAATGGCTGTGTTCAATANTTGATTGGACTTCAGGTTTGCTAACTCCTGACTCCAATTAGCTCTTTTTGGAGTCATTAGCCTAAGAGTTCACTTACTTTTTCCAGCAGCACTGTGAATGTTTAATGGCTGTGTTCAATAAAGACATCCATCCATTTCCATTTTCTAAACCCGTTTGTCCTGTTGAGGGTCATGGGGGGGCTGGAGCCTATCCCAGCAGTCATAGGGCGAGAGGCGGGGTACACCCTGGACAGATCGCCAGTCTATCGCAGGGCTGACACAGAGACAA
Organism: Lucifuga dentata; assembly: GCA_014773175.1. NCBI lineage: Eukaryota > Metazoa > Chordata > Actinopteri > Ophidiiformes > Bythitidae > Lucifuga > Lucifuga dentata. The sequence continues at coordinate 11,976 of VXCM01005872.1, forward strand.
ACACATTCACACTCTCATTCACACCTATGGGCAATTTAGAGTTCCCAGTTCACCTGACATGCATGTCTTTGGAGGTGGGAGGAAGTCAGAGCACCCAGAGGGAACCCACATGGACACGGGGAGAACATGCAAACTCCACACAGAAAGGCCCTGCCCCGGCTGAGAATCAAACCCAGGATCTTCTTGCTGTGAGGCAACAGCGCTAACCACTACGCCACCATGCCGCCCTCAATAAAGACATGAAATATAATTGTTTGTGTGGTATTAGGTTAAGCACATTGTGTTTGTCTATACTTGTGACTTAGATGCAGATCAGATCACATTTTATGACCAATTCATGCATAAAACTAGGAAATTTCAAAGGGTTCACTTACTTTTTCTTGCCACTGTACAATCATAGTGAGCAATAACAGGACAATAGTTAAAGGACCATACCTGTGGTTGTGCATGCTTGAGTCCAACAACCCGCATATATGTTACATTACTGACAACACATTATTGGAGTGGTAAATATTAGAATTGTTTTTTCCAGATCACCATTGGTTTTAGTTCATTCCTATTAATAATCAACTTGTAGAGATTTGAAACATTCTTGAGATAAGTAGTCCATCACAGCCAACACATCTATTTTTTCCTCTAACTGATTCCTCTATTTATTCAACATGGAGCTGCACAGAAGACAATGGCCCAGATTCAGAAAAAGTGGCAATAAAAGGAGAGTAACGTTAATGTGCGCCGTGATGATTGAGGTGCATTCATAAAACATCTCCTACGATAATCAGCGCATCGTTGTTAAATGAAGACAGCATTGCTGTGAGGTGTGTCAGGTTAAAGCCAATGAAGATCAGCATGTTAATCAGCTGCTACATATTTATCAGCCACCATTTATCCTGATTCATCTGGTTTTAAAGTCACAAATCGACAAAAGAAACATACATTCTGCGTTAGAAATCCTCGTTTTTAAAAGACTGATACTACAATAACAGTTAAATGTGTTAACCCTTTAGTGCAATCGTGCTGCACTGGGGGAGTGGGGCTTAGGGGGGTTGGTGAGGAACTCAGACGTGCGCAGCAGGTGAGGTGGTATTTAACAGAGCGCCTGAACATGTCTCAGACTGGATCAAAACTCACCATTTAAAAACTGACTGATCAGCTGAGTGACTTTCTCAAAGTTATTAATCACTAACACGTGAGGCAAATAAAACTTTAAACATCACCCAGATTCCATACTGCTGAAATCTACCACCAGACTGAAGCAGATCTTATTTTTTCAGTGTCGGTTTGTTTTATGAATAGCTACCGCAACATGCAAATAAGGAAGTATCTCAGTAACACCTCTTTAAGGTTAACGCTAAAATACTGTATGTCAGTAAGAGGCATTTATGAATCAGCAAACACGGTTGTGCCATGATATTTGCACATAGCTATGCAGTAAATCATGCGCTACAGTTTATGAATCTGGACCAATGCATGTCTCTGTGTCTCTCTATGTCACAGCTGAGACAGAGAGAGAGAGAGAGAGAGATACTGCAAAGTGCATATCTTTCTTTTGTCATTTTTGTCTCGCTCACTGTCTGAACGAGACAGTCAGTTCATTTCATTACAATCAATTACATTCAATAAATTACAATCATTTACAATCATTACAATAAAGAAATATGCAATAAGCAACAAATTTCCTTTGTAAAGTTGGATCGCCTAAATCTGGTGATATTAGACAGTCTGAATCTGCATTGAGGAAAAAGTACAGTGCACTTTAGTACCCGATGGCTGATTCCCACAGAGTAGAGTGCCGTTGCACCTGGAGCGTATCCTACCGCCGTGTATCTTACCGCATGCAAACTACTTTTTACCGGCATGAATTTGAGAACCTCTCAACCAAAAAACTTCATATGCGACACTGCACATCCTCGAGTCTTGAGCTTTATACCTGCCAAATTTCAACTTCATACAGCGCCGGGTTCTAGAGATGTTGGTGTTACAGACAGACAGGCAGAGAGAGTTATTGGAATTATAGATAGACTAGTGCAGTGCCCATTGAAACATGCATGTTTGGACTGGGCCAGATTTTATGGTGTGGCCCGCAGCCTGTCATAAGTGCCCATGGAGTGGAGCATGTCCTGCCATGCCCAGGACGTGTTCGGACTGGGCTGGACTTTGTAGTGTGCGCTTGCAGCCTGCCATAATTTTGTTCTGCACGTCCTCATGAGCTAGCTTTGTTTGCAATGCCCACTGAAAATGTGCCTGTTCGACCAGGTTAGATTTTATGGTGTGAGCTGCAGTCTGCCGTAAGTGCCTGTGGAGTGGAGCATATGCTGCCATGCCCGGAGCGTGTTTGGACTGTGTTTGGCGTGTTTGGACTTTGTGGTGTATGCCACATCCTGCATAAGTGGCTGTGAAGCAGAGCGTATGCTGCTGCCTGCCACAGCGGCTAGAGTGTATCTAGCCGTGCTCAGACGACTTTTTACTGGCACAGCTCAATTCAAGAACCGCTCATTCAAACAACTTCACACACGACCACTGCGTGTCATTGGGCTCTGAGCAAGAAACCTGCTGAACATCATCTTCATACAGTGCCGAGTTCCAGAGACAACAGTGCCACAAACAGACAACAGAGGTTTCTGCCTTTTTACATCAAGCTATTTAAACTCTTACAGCTCCGTTTCCCTTCAATTTTTAACAACTATTGATCATTAAGTCTAGATAATATGACGTTAGCATAGTTTTGTTTTGTGGCTTTGTTTTGTGTGTGTGTGTGTGTGTGTGTGTGTGTGTGTGTGNGGGGGGGGGGGGGACCCCACTGATATTCTGTCTCCCACTCAGACCTATATCTTGACTGCCTCTTACCTCTTATGTTCCAGGGTCACACTTGCAGACATCGTGAAAATATAAAAAACAGCGAGGCACTTCACTTCTGGAGGCGATCAATAACACTGAAGTAATGTGACTCACATAGTAGCGCAGAGGCTGAGGGCTCCAGCCAGCTCCTGGTGACTGGAGCCGGCTGGAGCCACAGTCACCACCAGTAAAATTACACTTCTNCAGCCAGCTCCTGGTGACTGGAGCCGGCTGGAGCCACAGTCACCACCAGTAAAATTACACTTCTCAACTGCACATTTAAAACTGGTTTGAATGTTATTTTTAGCACACTGAAGACCTAGTGTTATATCGTAGGTTAGCAACGCAATAGCAATATCTCCTTGTAGCTTTGTTAGTTATTGTTAGCTCCAGTACAATATAAAGTTTATCTTCCAATATAGTGAAACATAACTACTTTTTATCTGCACAGCGCCATCAAAACAATTCAACTTCCCAAACAACTTCCTCACCTCCACTGTCTGGCTGAGACCGTGGCTCCGCCACATCCACATGAGTTATATGTTTTAACATGTTAAAACATGTTCATGTTGTATAATGTACAGTGTTCTATATGCAATCACCAATAAAACACTGTTCAGAGCTACATTATTCTTATCGTTTTCCACATCGTTGTCACAAAAAAATCTTGAGATATCGTGATATTATTTTCAGGCCACATCACCCACCCCTAGCTGCTGTAATACAGTACCTTCTTTAGTTGCAAAAGTTTGACTGTCAGCAATAACACTCTTGAGCTCTGGGTTATACCGGGTTCCTTCTGGGAAAATGACAAGGTACGTCTATGACAAAAGAAAACAAAATTTAAAAAAAAAAAAAAAAAAANAAAAAAAAAAAAAAAAAACAACATACAAATGATGTGCTTATAATGACAGCAATGAAATTCCTTAAACTGATTTTAGATTTTAATGAGCAAGGGGTGAATTACACAAATATGGACGCCATAAATACATGCTGAATATATAATGTTTAGAAAAAACTAAAACATTAACTAAAACCTTACCTTGTTTTTTTAATCTGTTTTCTAGTTTTAATTTTTTTTTTCCTTAATGTTAAGAATTATTTAAATTAATTTGTTGTCTTTATATTCCTTCAAAATCTGGCCAAAGGTTTCCAGGAGTTATGGTTATTAAAAAAAAAACAAAAAAACAAAAACTGAGTCTGTTTAACATTTTCTGTGTGCGACAGTTAAGATAATTATTGATAACTGTCTGTCTTCAGTTCAGACTGAAAAATTGTCATGACACAAATATAACAAGTTGCTATAGCAAGCAATTTTGCTAACTGTATGATTCCCTTACTTAATGTACTGCCAGTAGCCGGAAAAATACAATCAAATACAATCCAACACAACAATCCTGTAATAATGGACTGCATTATATTTAGGAGTGTTTCTAATATTTTGTCCACCTCAGCCAAAATATTGGAAATATAGTCCAGTTATGCTATCTTCCTTTATCATGGCTTATGTAGAGCACACAAGGCTATAAGAGCTGTTGTGGAGAGAAGAGTCACCAAGTGTTAAAAATGAGAGAATGCTGACGCCAAACTGACATATTACCTGGCAGGCCTGCTATTGGCTGATTCAATGGTTGAGGGCATTTTAGATCTACGTCACTGTTTCATTACAGTTAAATCAAGTGCTTCAATGTGATGCTTCAAATCAGGCTGTTACTTTTTACACAGAGCTCTTAGCTATTATTTTTCTGCTAAGAATTTTGTGACTCTTGAAGGACAATACTGCATGTTTGAGCTCAATATATACTATTTGTATACACAGTTGTGTATGCCATTACTTTACTGACAATCATTTCAACTACTGGAGCGACAAATTTTAGAATTTTTTTTCCTACCTTCCAGTCTGCCATTGGTTGCAGATCATTCCAGTACGCTATTAAAATCAACTTATAGAGAACTGAAGCACGCCTTAGATAAATAATTCATCACAGCGAACATTATGTCTCTTAAGTATTTTTTGTCAAAGTAACTTTATTTAACCGATCCAACATGGAGCTGCACAGAAGAACATGTCTCCATTAGCGAATATAGCCCCAGGAGAAGACAGTTTTTACCAAGACATTAAAACAAACATGCCTCCTACGATCGTGCACAAGTGTTAGCAGGTGAAACATTAAACATTTGATTCTGAAACATTAGGGAATTTAGAAAAATGACGGGGAAAAATTAAAATACAGTTTTGTGTTTTGGAAATTGATTGTCAGTAAGTATATGTATATACTGGGCTTAAACATACAAAATTGCCCAGTATGTCCTTTCAGACAAAGTTTAGGACCGTTGTTAAGAAGAGTATTTCTGAGATGCCTTATACATTTAAGCTTGGCTACTAATTTGACAGCAGTAGTGGTAGTGCTAAATGCTGAGCAAACATACATCATCAGCAGCAGTATTCTAGCAACAGACGGTCGATAGTTTTTGAGAACACAGCTAATTACAACATTGAGCTGCTTGGGTTGTATAGAAGCCACAGGTGAACTATCAGGTCTGTATCTAATAAACATTGTGGGTTCTTCCACCTCCAACATTTTTATCCCACCCCAGAGTTCCAAATAATGAAATTAACATAGAGATCAAGTGGATTTAAGTGTTTTAAGTGTCTTATCAGTAAATTTTAAATTCTGAGTCAATGCCATAACATAATGCTGTATAGTCTCCAATCAGAGCATTAGGCCTATATTACTGTGCTCAACATCCTAATTCATACAGTTTACTTACTGGTGTTCCTGATTCAGTTTGAGTAAGAAGCTTATTTTTCATCATCTTCTCATTAAACTTTGCACTCCGTTTTACATAGATTCCTCCATGCTGAAAAGACAAAGATCATCGGATGATAACATCAACAATGTTTAAGTCATAAAAAACAAATTTGATTAAAGTTAAATTCAATGACATCTAAATACTTATAATTACATTACCTGAGAGAAATACCATCCATATAAAGGAAGCCACTTGAGTCCATCTTTAAGGACATATCGGACATGACCAAGAGCATTCTGCCGGATGGCGAGCATGTCAGCAATTATCCAGTCAGCTACAAGAGAAGGCTATTAGTTGAGATCAGATATTTATTTTAAACTGTATGCATCAGTCTGTGCAAATATATCACCTGTACATTGATGATTAGACAGGTAGATCACGTTTTCTTTGTTCTTTGGTATATCTCCATATATAAAAATCTACACAGAAAAGAATAAAAGCAGGTTAAGGATGGGTCCAGTTTCAGACCCCCAGAGGTCTAGATTATCACAGGATTAAAATTTATTGTAAAATGTACAGTATTCATCATTGGTCTGGGAACGACAATTTGTAACCTACAAAAGCTTTATATTGTTTGGTTTAAACTAAATTGGGGGGTTTTGTTTCAGAGAGCCACAAACTGGAGTTTGACTGAACTTGGCCTCCTCCTAAGATCTCTTAGTTTGAGGTAACCTACAGCAGGTTGGACAACTGCAGGCAATTGCAACACAAACCATACCATAACTAAACTTTAACAGCTACAAAAAGTGTGACTACAAAAGGCCAAAAAAATGCAGACTTCCCTGCCATTCATCTGGCTCCAGTTGTTGTTGAGTCTTACTATATACCTCTGGTTTACATTTTGAGTAACACAGAAACCCAAAAAAGGAACTGATATGACTTGTGCATGTGATACTGTCAAAATCAAAGTCTGCAGAACAAGTCTGCAGAATACAATATTCTTGTATACTACTATACAGTAATACTATCATATTTCCGTTATTAGAAGTTAGGAAGTGTGTGTGTGCGTGTGTTAAACAATCTCCATACATAACACTATTACACACAAGCACACCAGCAGCATTACACTATCTTATTAACAATTGAGACAAATGTTCCATGTATAAAGTGAAGGATCACCCACCTCCACTCCGGTATAGTTTTCGAAGAAGAAGAGTACCATGCTTTGGTAGATGGAGTACAACTGGTCATCCAATTTATGATACACACTTGCTGGTAAGACCGTTGAAAGTATGCGCCAAACACCCCATAACAGCAAGTAAGCTGGAGCTGTACCCAACATTACAGTGGCAGGAAACCAATACCGCAAGGAGTAAGTGTGCACGACCAGGGAAAGCAGCATTTTCCTTATTAGAGTAACGTGACCAAATTCACTGCAATGTATACTTGGAGTCACGCTATGTAACGAATGTGACTAAATTAAAGCAAAAAATATAGCTTCTCTATCTATCCCACCACATGTGAACCACTCTGCACACCTGTCCTCACAATTCAGAATGAAGAACGTGAAACAGCATCAGGACAAGCAGGCTGATGTTAACCTTGAGTGTAATACGAAGTCAGAACGACCTCAATCCAGCTTCCTTCCGCGAGTTAACTTAAAATAAAATGTTATCCCACTTAACGTAGCCAGCTCGACAGAACGTCTAACTAATGCTATAGATGAACTAATCTGTCTTCTCTAATGTAAGATAGTAAAGACTAACCCAAACACTCCATCGGTTGCTTTATGGCTGAATATATTTTGTCCGGCTCCTACTTCATCTTTATGAAGCTAGCATGTCATGAACTACAGTGTAGCTGAAACAACCTGCTTACGTAACGACACGTTGTAACATCGTGGAAGCTGATTGGTGGGCTTCTTCTTCCTCATTTGAACACCAAGACACATAACGTGACAGCAAAGGAGAAGAGAAAATGCCAGGAATATTCAAATATTTACAAGTTTAGTAAAACTTTACATGTTTTTCTTTTATGGAACTTGGCTAACTGTAACAGTAAATTAATAATATAAAAGCGCTTTGATTTATTTATGCTTTATAGTTATGGAAACCAATGAGTATACCTGTTTTTTTTTTAATACATATAAAAAGTATGAAGTCTTCAAAAATAACCATAACTTTTATTATTATGTAACTATATATCTTAACAAGCCTTAACAAGAATACAGATAAACAATAAATTTTAATAAATGAAATGAAATTAATTTAATTTAATGAATAATAAAATGAAATGAATAATGATTTAATGAATAACTTAATGACATTTTATTGGCCTCGTTGCCCAAAGTTGCCCATCCCTGCCCTAGACTTACTGAAATTCTCAGCCCAACCTGAGGCCCACGGTCTCTCTTTTTTTTTTTTTTANCTTTTTTTTTTTTTTAATTCAAAATCTTGATGGTGTGAGGTTATACAAAAGTTCAAAAACACTGAACCGTTACACTTCAACATCCGCTTGATCAATGTGGCAACGTTAGGCTGTTTCCAAAGTAAAAGTAGCGGCTGTCAGCTGCTGCTGCAGCATTCAGAAAACAGAGATGTTGCAGTTTCTGAGCACGAACATGTGACACAGCATCAGGAGGCGTGTTATGATGTGAGTGGAGAGAAGGGAAAAAAAAAAGAAGTCCGAGCCAGTGTTGTGAAATTCAGCCTGAAGCTCGGCCCAATTTGTAAATTGTGCAGAGCTCTAGTATGAACAGGAAATCCCTAATATGCCGCTCTTGTTAGCTTATAGGGGATTGTGAGGACCAGTGTGCAGAGTGGTTCACATGTGGTGTTTGACCAGCATCCTAATCCACCAGTCCTATTTTGTCAAATTAATATGTATCAACATAACTGCAGATAGTAGGGAAAGTAGGTGTAGTAGTTGTCTGTTTAAACCATTTTGGACAAATGAGTTTTGACTGATTTTGTGACTTTGCTAGGTGCTGTATTTTTGAGGATTCACAAGTGTTCTTCATTGTATTAGGCCACCAACTGGTGGAAAGGTTTTGGAATGGTTGTTGGTGTTTTCAAATGCAATCACAGTCTCTAAGCAGTATAAGCTTTAATTATATTTTCTGCATTTTAGTTATTTTCATATATTTCAGTATTCACAGATGGGACCACGGTCTCTCTCTCTCTCTCTCTCTCCTTCTCTCTGTTTGTATGCGTGTGTGTGTTTATGCAGTAAGGAATACTATTTGTCATTTTGGTTCAGTAGATAGAGTTGTGTTATTATGGGGATTCTGTTGCAGTTCTAGGCAGATCATAATGTTGAATTTAAGTCACTCTGTCATGCACCTCTACCCAAAACTGCAGTGGGATAAATAATGTGTTCATACCACTCACACCAGAGGGCTCCTCCAGCGTGGAAGCCCTCTAGTGAACTTTCGTGGGATGAAAAGTGTATTTAAAATATTATTTAAAAAGCATTTTAAAAAAGTTGGAGGTTTTCCAGACATGTCCAACTGGGAGGAGACCCCAGGGCAGATCCAGGGATTACCTATCCCAACTGGCCTGGGAATGCCTCAGAATCCTCCAAGAGGAGATGGAGAATGTGGCTGGAGAGACGGACATCTGGGCTACCTTGCTTGGTCTGCTGCCACTGCAACCCATTCCCGGCTAAGTGGAAGAAAATGGATGGATGAATGGATTTTAAAAAGTTGAGTTCCTGCTGTTAAACAGGACTGACATGCATCTATGAGTTACAGTAACTGTTACATGATGTTTGTCATATGTCACAGAGTGGCCTTGTTAATTTGTACCATCTCTGTTCCTTTAGCATACAATGATAAAACTCAATTAAATTACATTTTAAAGTCTTTATTTACAATGACAAACAATTATCCTAAGACAGTGTGACAGTATGTTATATCCAGAATATATTAAAGTGGCTCATAGGGTATCATCTGAATCAGATTGTTAAAACTGAGGGAGTCTCTTTCTTGTGTTGCATTGCATATCATCTATTAGACTGCATAGCCCAGGAGATATTTTTTGAAAACTGACTTGGAAAAAAATAAACATTCAAGTGGTTAGTCAGCAGTTTATGATCCCCACAGTAACCAAGACTATTTCTAAGGATACTGTGTTAATAAATCTTCAGAATAAATCAGTTAAAAGTAATATCAATTATGCAATGCTTCTGAATACATTTGTAAGCTGATTTATAAGTTGATAATTCAGAAAATGATCAACTTGCAAAGACAAAAGCTTGAGGTTGAAACTGGATATTTCACCTGGCACTATCCAGCATAAAATAATAAAACTTCATAGCCCCAAAAATATTTAGCAGTTTTCACTCCAAGTCATAGTTCTCATATGACATTTGCTTGAGATGTGTGATACTGTCTGGAGAAAAAAAAAAAAAAAANAAAAAAAAAAAAAAAACACAACAAAAGAGAGTAATTAGTGACATGAAATAAGAATCTAATATAAGACGGGTTAGCAGAAAACCTCTCTTACCAAGTACCCATTGCTCAGACAGGATCCTGCTTCCCTCTGGTCTCCTGCCATCATACTTCCCTATGCAGAGACCTGCCTGTCGGACAGTTTTGCAAACTGTTCCTCCACACAGCTGGATCAGCTCCACTAAACTGTGAGTAGGTGGCTGGGTGTGCTGGGACACAAACATGGCTGGCAGACCTTGGAACAGGTTCTGCTGGTGTTCCCCGGCAGACAGGTGCCGCTGCAGACGGCAGATCTGAGAAGAAAGAAGAAAATTCACGTATAAGTTTAAGTTATCTATTAACAGAATACAATTAAAATAGAAATACTAGAAATTGTAAACACGTGTGATTATGAATATAATGATATTACTATTCTCACAAGTTTGACAAATTAGCCTTGGCTATAAAGCTAGGATATGTGGTATTAGTTTATTCTGGTAATATACTATGCTCATGTATCAGTCCTTTAAATAACATAATTAAATAAATCTTCTGAGGATGTTACAAAATAGTAATTTATGAGAAAACTGCAGTGTGTTTTTAAACACAGGAAAGTTCTGAATGAAAAGTTGGAGTACAGGGTCATTAGTTTGGTGGTAGTAAAACAGTTGATAACACTGTTGCTGTCAATGTGTAACTCTGAATCTTCTGCAACTCTGAGCAGTTCTCATCTGTGACAGTCAACTGACAAATAAATCTCTTTCCATTTGTTTGGAGAACATGTGAATATAATGGCTCGAAGGTTGGAGTTAAGTCACTGGACTGGAAAATTAGCTTGAAGACTGTTACAACCCGACCTAGGGGAACATAAGGTCAAGGCTCGCCCACACAAATCTGCCCAACGAAGGCCCCAAAAAACAGAGTTATTCAGTGCAAGCTGATAGCAGTATTTCTTTTGCTTCAGGCTGAGCACAGCCAAAATAACAAACAAAACCCACTAACAGCCCTAAAACTTCCCTAAACCAAAATAAAATACACAGGGCTGACCTGAGGGATGTTTCACAAAAGCAGGATTCAGAAATCCAGGATAACACAGAAAGGGAGGCTTGACCTAGCCTAGTCAGGTCATCCTGGCTTTATCCATTTCCTGATGGCCAAACCAGGCTGAGGAGGTGTGGCTAGGTGAAGCCAGGTGTAAGTTATTAGGATAAATGCTCGTTCACGGCTTTCTTCAACAGACCACGAGGTCGATCACAGATTTACTGATGTTGAATGGAGAAGACGCGTACTTTACAGCAGTAGCAACAGCTGCTGATGAAGCAAAGCTTATAATATGTAAAACAGGAAACACGGCCGCTGTAATAAAACAGCGAAAAAAAGTGTGGCAGACAATAGCAGACCTAAAAATATAATTTATTAACCACTGCTCTTAACTGAAACCATCACAATTATTATACCATTCAAGGAGTTAGTTGTCATTTGCACAAATGAATAGTTTCCACTTTGCATTGAAAGTCAACATGTTACTCTGAAAATGTACCATGAAGATTAATTACAACCACTAATCCACAATGCTAGAATATATTACCATCATGTACAGTATATGATGCACAGATATATTAATCCACAATGCTGGAATATATTACAGTCATGTAAAGTGTGTTAGGCACAGCTCAATCTCTGTCTCTCACTAGTATTTAGCCAGGACCCTGGGCAACATAATCAGGAGGTGTGGTGACAGTGGGTGGTAAAATGCTGGCTGCAGTACTACAGCCTGCCAACAGGTAACCCCCCCCNCCCCCCCCCCCCATCACAAGGTATTTAACTGAATACCAATATGTAGTATTGTAATGCAGGCTAAAAAAACCAAATAAAATAAAGTGGAAATAAAAAATACATAAGAACATGGAATAACTGTAAAAACACATTGGTTTCTGATTGGAGTGACTGCTGACTGAGCAGATAAAGCACCAGGATTAATCAAGCCTGGATGTTAGCCTGGTCTGGAGCAGGCTAGCTGCATAGAATAAAACTCCATTGTAACTTATGTGCTGCTGCTTTCATGAAACCGAATCACGGCTAAATTCAGCTGGGATAACTGGAAAATCCCGACTTAGGGGGTCACGTCATTTAAAACTTTTAAAAACACCCAAATTCACTTCTAATTCAGTCGAAAAGCTACAACATGGACTTGAGATCCCGAAACAAACAACCAAATTCAACGACTGAGCAAATTTTGATCCTTGGAGAGCAAACTACCCTGGGATTTGTAACCAAGAAACTTGTAAAATGGCGGCGGGACAGGAACATCTGAGTGGAGGAGACTCGCTTATTCTTCAAAAAATAAGAAACGGCAATCAAGCTCTGTCCAATAAACTCGATGTTAAAACTGAGGAAATTCTATCTCCTGACTGAGAACCATGCTGGGTAAGCTGACCTCTCGCATGGCCAAAGCAGAAGAACGCATTAGCACGGTGGAGGACCAGTTGGCGGAGCTCGGCCCTTGTGTTACCAAGTTGAGTAAAGACAAAAAAATGAGTCTTTAATGGAGAAAGTCGACCAACTGGAAAACTACAGCTGACACAACAATATCCATGTCATTAACCTTCGGGAAGGCTGCGAGGGAAACGAAACTGTAAACTTCTTTGCTAATTGGATTCCAGCCACCTTGGGGCAAGAGCACTTCACCGACCCTCTGATAATAGAACGGGCACACCGGGCTCTTGCACCCCGTCCATCTGTAGACCAGAGACCGAGGCCTGTCTTGATACACCTGCTCAAATACCAAGATCGGGATAAAGTTTTACGCATTGTGGCAAAACTGTCTAAAGAAAATAAAGGACCCATCATGTATGATGGAAAACCTGTGCTGTTTTTTCCCGACCTGAGTGCCAGCCTGGTGAAGCACAGAAAGCAGTACGACCAATTTAAGAAGGAGCTCTGATCCCAAGATGTCCTGTTCACTCTACTTCATCCCGCAACACTGAGGATCACACTTCCCAATGGAAAGAGAAGATTCTTCAAAACACCCAAGGAGGCAGCAGCATTCCTGAGAGACTCTCCAAGAGAAACATGACAGAACGATAACAGGTGAATGAGAATCTGACAGGCAGCCATGGTTTTTCATGATCTGCCATGTCTTCATGCTTAAAACTGTCGTCATTCTTGTTATATCTTCATCGTTCCAAATAATGTAAGTGATGACAGCATTCTAAGTTTACATCTGATAAGCTGGTTTTAGCTTCACTCAACAGATTTCTATAGAAACAACTTTGAAACTGGTGTTTTCTGTATTTATGATTACCTATCTTATTCAAAATTGAAAATGTTATATGTTACTTTATGTTTTCAGTCAGAGCCGTGGGCTGGAGAAGATATATATTGTTCAGCTAAGTATGTCATGTATGACAGGTGCAAAGTGCACACCCCGGTATGATAGGGCAGATGGTGCTGAATGTTCAGGAGCAGGCACTTGGGGGAGGGGGACAGTTTTGCCTGTTTGTATTTTTTTTTCTTTTCTGTTTTTGTTTCTGTCAGTGCTTTACTTCATTTTTTTAAAATTTTATTACAAGAGGCATGTTTTCACCCAAACAGTCATTCTATAAAGAGGTCATGATAAGTTGGCGAATGCATATACCTATTGTTGATGAATAGTCGTTAAATTTGTTAGCTTTAATGTGAATGGGCTAAATGGACAAGTTAAAAGGAAAAGTGTTTTGACACATCTGAAAAAATTGCAAATTGACATTGCCTTCATACAAGCAACTCATTACTACACAGGAGCATAAAAAACTGAGAAGAGAATGGGTAGGACATGTATTCTTATCATCATTTAATTCCAAAGCCAGGGGGGTGGCTATGTTGATTTAAAAAAAAAAAAAAACACTGCGGTAACAACTGGGGAAACTATTATTGATCCATCAGGCTGCTATGTACTAGTTAATTGTCAAATCTATTCAGAACCCTGGACACTTTTAAATTTATATGCACCCAACTATGATGATGAATCATTTATTCAAGATGTTTTTCTTAAGGTGTCAGGAGAACAACAAAATATACTTATAGGAGGTGACTTCAATTGTTGCTTGGACCCTGTTCTGGATAAATCAACCACAACAGTATCTAAAACTAGAAGGTGCAGTTTCTGAAGAAACTGTGGGGTGATGCACACTGAACCAGCCACATGAAGCAATTGCTTGAAACCAAAACTTGCTTGAAAGTGATTGAAAGTTGCTTGAAAAGCTGAAGAAGTTTGAATTGTAGTAAAATAGTATAACAAGTGATAAGTGAGCTGAAATAGATGTGAATCCATTTTGGATGTTCTGCATTCCATTTAATGGGGAAATTTGAAATTAAAGTTGAAAAAATGTGCTGAAATGAGGTTGAATATTTTGAGAAGTATGAAAGATATAAATACTCTGATGACACCCCTAAAAGTACACATCAAGGTGAACAATATGAAGTTGGTTTGAAATTTCTATCTGGAAGCATGTGGAAGTAGCTTGGTTTCAAATATTGGAAAATTTGAAAAGAATGAAAACCACTGAAATTTCCCTTTAATTTTCCCAANTTGGTTTCAAATATTGGAAAATTTGAAAAGAATGAAAACCACTGAAATTTCCCTTTAATTTTCCCAAAAAGTATAGAAGTTAGAAACAATCAGAATTCACTGAAAATAGTGGAAGGTCTGAAGAATATTTTAAAAGTAGAATGATATTTTTAAGTGAAAGTATGAAGGAGTGAGAGGTGCTGAAAAACTGGAAAGTTTAAAAAAGTGGAAATATTGAAAAAAATAAAGTTGAATATTTCGGAAAATTTGAAAGATTGGAAAATTCTGTTGACACCCCATAGAGAGATCACCGAGGTGAACATTTTGAAGGTGGTTTGAAGTTTCTAACTGAAAATGTGTAGGACTAGATAGGTTTCAAACAGTGGAAAATTTGATGAATTTGAAAAGCACTGAAATTGCCCTTTAATTTTCTCCAAATGTCTGAAAGTTAGAAAGGAGAAAAAGGAGTTCAATACTCAAACTAGTAAGCCATACATAATTTTTAGAGTTCATACACATTTTACATCAATTTTTTTTTTTTTTTTTTNTTTTTTTTTTTTTTTTTTAGCTGATTTTGCTGTTTGGGCTTTTCTGCCTTCAGTGTGTTCTCTTTAGTGAGAACTGCTCATCTTTCCTCGTCCAACAAAGATAGGGCCACGGCCACTGATCAACACACACACACACACACACACACACACACACACACACACACACACACACACACACACACACACACACACACACACACA
>VXCM01005873.1:0-39187 GCA_014773175.1 Lucifuga dentata
GCAAAACTTCTTTAAATCGGCTTCAGACTGTTCAGAATGCTGCTGTGAGGCTTTTAACTAAAGCCAACAGGAGATCATATTATCCCATTTTATCTGGTCTTCACTGGCTCGCAATTAATTTTAGAATGCATTTTAAAATTTTAGTTCCAACTTTTAGAGCCTTGCATGCCTCCTGGTCACTTAGGTCTTCAGGTCAGAAGCTACTGGTTGTCTTTCGTACCTGTTTAAAGACCCATGGAGATCATGCTTTCCAGGCTGTAGCACCTAAACTGTGAATACCCTTCCCTCTTCTGTCTGTTCTGTTGACTCTGAGGTCGTCTTTAGAAGGCAGATAAAGACATTTTTGTTTAAACAGGCTTTTAGGTAGTCACTTTCTTTTATGATTTTATTTGTTCTTAGTGGATGTCTGCTATTTATTGTTTTCCCTCTTTTTTGATTTTATGTATTGTTTTTTTATTATTTTATATTATTGCATGTGAAACACCTTGTGACCTGTTGTCTGTGAAAGACACCATACAAACAAAATAATAATAATAATAATAATATTATTATTATTATTATTATTATTATTATTATTATTATTATATTAATATAAGAAGAAGAAGAAGAAGAAGAAGAAGAAGAAGAAGAAGAAGGAGGATGTTATTTTCCTCATAAATTTGTGAATTTTTGTTGCAAATTTGAGTTTTTGTCTCACTAATTGTGAGTTTTTCTCACACATTTTAGTGGTGGTGGTTTAGTGTTTTGGAGTGTAATGAACACATCAGCTGCTGGGTGTTTTGGTCATGCGGAGAGAAGGACGGTGTCACTGATTGGTCTAAAGGCTGTGATGTCACATCCCAGTCAGATAAGAAGTTAACATGGAAAAACTGACAATTTAAGCATGAATTTCAGTGTTGAAAAGGAAATCTGCAAACATGAGAACTCAGGAAAGATGAGGATGAATAAAGACGGTTTGATGTTTTCTTTGACTTAGGAAACATTGTGCGCAGCCAGTTGGCTCTGAGTTTTAGGGATCCTCACTAAAAACAGCGATTCTGGACTTTTGCCGTGTAGTAGTTTGATCTATTGAACGAAATGTCACGTTATTGCCTGTAAACCATCACTTTTGAGCCAAACTTCTGTCTCATCAGGAGGGAAACAGGGGAAACTGTGCAGATCTGTCCAGCGAACACTGCTGATAAGATTCCGGAGCGGAGCTGCAGTTTGGGAACGAATAAGGAGAGGTGTGTTTGAGTGGCCTTGGATAAGCCCAAATCTGTATTTAGTTTGATTGTTGGCCATTGGTGCCTAAGTTGAAAAATATTTAAAGGAGACTTTGGAGCCAGAGAGAGAGAAATAATTAATTACTTATGAACAGGCACTTGCCAAAGACCACATAACAAGAGCCGTGCTAAATTAAGCCTTAGAATGAAGGAATTTCCAAATATGATCCTGATCAGACCGAAGCCACTTCACTCGCTCACATGCACGAGAAAGAAACCGTTCAAGTTTAAAGAGCATATAAATGAGAAAAAGATCAGCTGCCATGATTAAAAGCCACTAAACACTTAAAATATGATTTTTTTTTTTTTTTTTTTTCAGATTTCCATCCTACTAATCAAAGTCCAGTAGGCAGATGATTATTATGTCCTCAGAAACTGAAAATCAACTAAGAGTTTATTTCTTTCCAGATACATGTTACGTTATGGTGGAGTAGATCGTTTGCTCTGGTCTGAATCAGGGACGAAACATTTACCGCCTGGTTTGGTTCAGTTTCACACAGGAAAACATCCAATCAAACCAAAATATATCAGCAAAGGTCATGTGNGGTTTGGTTCAGTTTCACACAGGAAAACATCCAATCAAACCAAAATATATCAGCAAAGGTCATGTGACAACACTCTGCTCATTGGTCAGAAATGTCTGGAGGTGGAGAAAGAAAATCCAAACAGGAAGTAGTTTGCTATGGTGTCAAAGTAAATCAGATGAACAAAGATGAATGTGGATAGTTTCCTAGTCATAGCATCATTTGATCCATAAAACAGAAGCTGAATCTGACTTCAAGACAACGTGTGGAAAACCACATGTTGCTTCTATATTCAAACATACATGCTAGCAGGAGGAACATTGAATTGAATATTTGTTCACCTGAACATTTGATTTTAAAACATTAGGGGATATGATTCGATTTGGAAAATGTTTATCAGTAACACTACTTTTGTGTGGGCAGTATTTATTGAACTTAAACATGCTAAATCACCGGTATGGTCCTTTAATGAGAGAAAAGTGGATTTGCTGTTCAGTTGCTGTTTAATTCTTGTCAAACTCAGGCGCTCAGACAGACTCGCTGCTGATACTCTACAGACTGTGATTTAAGTCCTTCAGCAGAAAGTGTTTGGTTTTAAACTGTCGTATTTCCAGCAGACAGGAAGTGGAAATGTAAACGGTGTGTGTGATGAGACAGTAGCTGACGGGCGCTGCTGCAGCACGGAGCAGATGATGGTTATGCAGAGCTGCTCACAGTGACTCCCTCAGTCTTATCTGAGTCTCTCTGCTGCGGCAGGAGCATTGGCAGGAGTGTTGGTAGAAGCGATGGCGCTTGGCGGTAGCGTTGGCGGGAGTGTTGGCACTTGGTGGAAGCATTGGCGGCACGTGGTGCCAAAGCAAACACGGCCAAATGAGTTTGCCATACTGAACTGATTAAGTCCTCAACCGCGTCCTACAAATGATTGACAGGACATGAAGCATATGCGTTGCTGATGTCAGCAGTTGTGCATGCGCATGCGGTACTGTGCAGCTGTGCTGTTTCTGCTCACTGATGACATGAGCCTGAAGCGTTTGATCGTTCGAGACACTGTGGACATTTTCTTTCTCTCATTTAACAGGAAATGTGAAACACTTCCAGGTTCAACATTTAGTATGGAAATGGCAACATGGGTCAAATGTTCAATCAACAGTGATACATTTAGTTATAGATTGGGATATCTGAGGTCATAGGTCACCTTCTGGTTATGTATCAGTATTATTAATGCCAGACTTAATACTCAAAACAAGATTTACGACATTTTCAGATCTGTAGATCGTTTGCTCTGGTCTGAACAGGAACTAAATTGTTAGTTTGGTTCAGTTTCACATAGGAAAACATCCAATCAAACCAAAATATATCAGCAAATGTCATATGACAACACTCTCTCTGCTCATTGGTCAAAAACGTCTGGGGGCGGAGAAAGAAAATCAAACAGGAAGTAGTTTCTATGGTGTCAAAGTAAATCAGAGTAACAAAGATGAATGTGGATCCTTTCCTAGTCATAGCATCATTTGATCCATGAAGAAGAAAACTATGACAGCAGAAGCTGAATCTGATGTAGAGACAACGTGTGGAAAACCACATGCTGCTTCACATGATGTGAAGAAGACGTGCTGCCTTCACACGCTGAACAGGAGAATGGAACAACATGCTGACAACATACAAGCACACGCTAACCTGAACATGTGCTCATTGTTAGCTAAGACTGATGTATTAACAACTTGAACAGCATCGTTTGATTTGATTATCAAAGGTGGAGTTTAACTGTTAAAGTTTGTTTTGCCTTTGACATGTTCAAAGGTTTTAACCACACGCATCTTCACTTCTAGATCAATCAGTAGATCCATAGATCACCTCATAGCTGCTTTAGCTTGAATGCAGATTATGTTCACACCACACCCCCCTNAAAAAAAAATAATGAAAAAAACCTTAGTATCAATACTCCTGTATTGACCCGCCCACCCAGAGCATTCATATTGTCCCTCCAAGATCCTGCTAGTCCAGAGGTGAAGTGCGCCCCCTGCAGGCAGAACACCAGTTCTCAGTTAGAGAGAGACGTGAGCATAAACCTGAGAGAAGTGGAGTTGTGCCTGAACAAGCAGCAGCTTCACGGTGAGGATGTTTTTGTGTTTTAGCAGGTGTAGGATTTATGGGTGTAATAACGCTGAGCTGCTAATCAGACGGGTGCTGGTGACATGAAGAAGGAATGTTTTGTACAGAGGAATCCTCCACAGCTTCCAGCTGCCAATTTTCAAACAATGCTTATTTGTCAGAGATGTCTCTGGAAAACACCGTTCATACTTTTTGGTGTATTTTGGGATCATTTTCAGTTGCTGGTGTTGGACAATATGGCTTTTGTCTCTGTTTCTTTATCTGTAAGATCGAGACAACAGATAAGACTCAGACTCCATCACACCGACTGATAATTCAACAGGTAGTCAGACAGTGAGCAGGGTGCATCATGGGAATCTTTCACATCACATTCATGTAAGGAACATTACAGAAACTGAATAACGATGCTAAACATGCTGCATATCAAACATACGTGTAGATGGCATGTTAGCAGCTCTGAGATACGTGAGCTTGCTGAGAAAACGTTCCTCAACATACTTCAAAATATCCTTCAAAATATCCTCAGCAGAAATCAGCCAATAGCTGGCAAACTGAAAAACAACCTGACATCTCGTCATGTTCCCCGTGTGAAAAGTGAGCAGGAAGTGGTGTAAATGATACGGTACATGCTGTGATTCAGGTAAAGAAACTTGAAACGTTATGAGGAGAGACGTTTGCTTCCTGTAGCAGAAGAAGGCCTGAGTGTCTGAACATGATAAAATCATACACAGGTATGAATGTTGCTGTAATGATGGGTTGAAATGCACATTCCTCTGCTGATCCAGACTTCAATCAGCACCTTTACATGCTCGCTAAAAATTTATTTATACTCTGATTAAGGCAAGATTCTTTTACAAACATCATATAAACACCATAATTAGATTGATATGAGCATAAACCAGAGTAACAGATTATTTTATGTGACTGCAGATTGATTTTTCTGTGTGTAAACATTATAATCAGAGTAAAAATCTCATCTCCTGACGATGCATGTATGTTCAATCAACTACAGTATCCCATTAATTCCATACAGTCAAATAATCGTAGCGAATGTGAGTGTAGACATACTGATGGATTCTTTAGATCTCCGCCATCAGACTCTCCATTATTCTGACTTTTTTTTTTTTTACATCCAGATGTTGAAACAACAACCTGAGTAGCTGACTGAATACAAAGGAAGTGATTCATAAAACACAGCGCCAGATTTAACATGTCAATGAGTGCAGATATCATCACATAGCCACGTTCCTTCATTCATAAATGTCTGTTATCAGCATCTGTTATCATTTATCTTTACAGAGGTGTTACTACAGTATTCCCTGATTTACATGTCAGGAAGTGATTCATAAAACACACTGACACACTAAAATGAAGACGAGTTTCAGTCTGATGGTAAATTTCATTCAGTATGAAATCTGATGATGTTTTAAACTGTATTGGTCTCATGTGTTAGTGATCAATAACTTTGATAGATAAAAACACTCAGCTGATCAGTTTATTTAAATGGAGAGTTTTGATCTGATCTCACACACATTCTAGTGACATTGAGATTCTTCATCAAGCATCAACCTCTGAGCTCACACACACACACACACACACACACACACACACACACAAATACAGTCCACCCTCTCATGCACTGTGACTGGTTTTGTCTGGATCTCTCATCTCTTATATTAGTGTCAATCTGTTAAATGTGGAGCTGGACTGTAGCTACTGCAGACGTGTAGATTATGAACAGATTCCTGCGTTGTAACAGGGTAAAGAAAGAAGAACAATGAATGAATGGATGAATGAATCCCAATCACAGATAAGGATTGATCTGGCGCTCTCTGGCCTCACAGCAGCTCTGCGTGTTTTAACCGTGAGGACCCGATGTGTTCAGTCGTGCATGTATCCGTCAGAATAGGAGGAAAACAGGTTCTTGCTGTGTGAACATGTACAGATGTTTGTTTTTTTAAGAATTACCGTCAGCAGACAACTCCCCATGCCTGTGTGTGTGTGTGTGTGTGTGTGTGTGTGTGTGTGTGTGTGTGCTCCAGCATGGGCTTGTCACTGCTGGAGGCTTTCTGACACTTTTGGCTGTAAACCTGCAGCAGAGCTCAGACGTTCCTCCACATTTGATGGTGCTGATGTGAGCTGCTGCAGACACAACTACAGACTAGGCTAGGCTAATGACTTAGCTTAGCATGTAGCATGTTCAGTAACTTAGGCTACATTGAATATGTCTGAAATAATTCCAAATATTGTTTGTGGGATCATTTTCTTTTATTTTCAGTTAATCTCAAACATGCTGAGATAAACTGAGTCGTTGAATCTTAATCTGATCTAATTATTATTATTATTATTATTATTATTATTATTATTATTATTATTATTATTATTATTGTACAGGATATATACAGTTTTTAATTTAATTTAACCATTTTCCCGAATCTTTTTCCCCTGGTTTTTTTTTTTTTTTTTTTTTTTTAAGATTGCGTTTATTTTAGAATTAATATATTTCTTAAAAAAAAGTTAAAAATCAAGAGCTTTCTGGAATAAATTATTATGTTTTTGATCATGACAATAATTGATCAAGTGTTTAATTAAAGCCAAAGTCAGTGAAAAGTGAACACGTAAAAATGAGGTTCGAGGGTTAAACAAAGCATCTGTGTTGTGTTTGAGAGCATCAGGTCGTCTCAGCGTCAGTCTGCTGTTTATTCAGGTCTGCATCCAACTGCAGCGACGCACCCAAACACAGAAGTTGCATCACGCATCACCTTTATGTTTGCACTTTAAGAACTACGCAGCAGAGTGACATGACAGCCTTTTTGTTGCTAATGCTAATGCTAATGCTAATGCTTTTTTAGCTTTACACTCCTCATATGTACCTTTGTGTTGCCGTTACAAGCAGCATTGTGTTGCCGTGTTCAGCCTGTGAGGTACTTTTCATACCTGCAGCTTTTTTGAAATACGTGTGCTTGTATAAACAACGCGAGTGTGTCAGCGGCGGGGAGGACATGTCGGTGGCAAGGAGTATGTGCCTGCGGCGGTTCAGACTCTCTGACAGACAGATAGTACAAACCGTCTTTGTTTCATCTGGAGAACAGGAGTTGTATTGTGGTTAAGCTGTTTGGGCTGGATGGAATGTGACAATTAAAAACACGCCCAGCAGAGAGCATCACTGCTGTCAGGATCATCATTCCTGACATGAAGACTTCTGGTCTGATGATATTAAAGCTTTCACACTCATTTACTCACAATTATTTATACAGAAAGAGTCTTTCACACATAAACACAACAAATTCTAATTTCATTATTTTATAGTTTTCACCACGTTGGCTTTCTGCCCTGTGATGCTGATATCAGTGATCTTATACTGCAGCATCATGTCAGGTCTCACTGAGATCATTCATTCAAACTTACTGTGTTTTCAGATCTGTAGATCGTTTATTCTGGTCTGAATCAGACTAAATTGTTGGTTTGGTTCAGTTTCACACAGAAAAACATCCAATCAAACCAAAATATATCAGCAAAAGTCATGTGACAACACTGTCTCTGCTCATTGGTCAGAAATGTCTGGGGGCAGAGAAATAAATCCAAACAGGAAGTGGTTTCTATGGTGTCAAAGTAAATCAGAGTAACAAAGATGAATGTGGATCCTTTCCTAGTCATAGCATCATTTGATCCATGAAGAAGAAAACTATGACAGCAGAAGCTGAATCTGATGTAGAGACAACGTGTGGAAAACCACATGCTGCTTCACATGATGTGAAGAAGACGTGCTGCCTTCACACGCTGAACAGGAGAATGGAGCAACATGCTGACAACATACAAGCACAGGTTAACCTGAACACGTGTTCAGATGAACACGTGGTAGCTAAAATTGGTGTGTTTCCACCTTTAACAGCATCTGTTTGATTTGATCATCAAAGATGGAGTTTACTTAACGTGACACTTCCCCCCNCCCCCCCACACACACACATATCTCTGCTGCTAATCAATCAATACATCAATGCATCAATACTTCAATAGATCAACACATCAATAGATCAATACATCAATACATTGATCTGTAGCGGGATCAGAAGGTGTGTGGATCATGTTCAGATCTCCTCTAAACATCGCTGTGTTGTTTTGGTGTGATCGATGTGTTCAAACGTGCACAAACGAACGTATCAACGAGCCTGATCTGACTGAACTGAATCAAAGCAGGTGTGTAAAACGTTCTCACACTCGTGTGAACTTGTGTAAATAGTGTAAATAGTGAGCAGGCTGAAGCTGTTTCCTTTAGTCAGGATTATTTTTCCAGGTCAGCAGATGGCACAAAATAAAACTCTCCTGGTGTTTATTTGATTTAGGACAGAGTGGACACTCATTTATGTTATGTTCAGGTTTTCCCTGTGCTGCTTTTAAAACTTTATAGTTTTTGTTAAACATTTGTCCTTAGACCCTTTTTGTATTTCACAGGAATAACCAGTAACGTGTACAATGAAAATATTTAAATTAGCTGAAGCTGCTTTTCAACATTTTTTTACATAAACTGTGTAATGTCCATGGGAATATTGAAGTACTTACGAGTGCAGTTTGTTTTAATTTGTACTGATCTTTCTTTGTTTAGTTTAGTTTTGAAAATGCCCTTTTTCACTTGATGTCTTTATGTTGAGATTTATAGAACACGTTAAAGGGAGAGCGGCATGCACACGTGCTCACACATGTATGTTGCTTTGCTCTCGCTCACCGTGACACGGGGACCCGTGCAGCATCGCTCAGGCCTTGTCTAAACAGGAAGAGAGGTTTGAATCAGTAGTCCTTTGTAGTGGAGGACTTTGGCGGGCAGTGGGCCAACTCCTCTGTAACAACTCCACAGTGAGCAGGGGAGGGGAGTTGATCCTATGACTGGCTGTTTTGACGTTTTACTGGCTCCGTTTGCATTTACTCATGATTCTGTTCAGGGCTTCATTCATATTTATACTCAACATCTCAACTTTTAAAGATAAGAAAAATGTCAGGCAGAAGTTTGGGGAAACGTGTATAAACTAATGTACAGGATGTCTAATATTTCCATTTAATGTAATGCAGGTATCATCCATCTTCAGTAAAGATGGATGATAGTAGTAAAGTATTGGGACAGACACAACACATAAATACTCAGATACTGTGTTATTTACCTCTGCAGAGAGAATCAGGCTTTTATTTCTAATTTGAAGCTCTATGTAAAAATGTTTTAGTAGGAAATCTTGTTTTCTGATCTCCGTTCATTCATTATATTAAATTTGCTGTTTACTCTTGATGCAAGCTTCGCACTTATTAAATCTATTTCATACTAATTTAAAGGTCAGAATTTCTCTGGTTAGCCCTGCTCTCCTCTTGTCAGCTTCAAGAGTTTTGCTTTTGCTTTTACTTTTGCTTTTTCCAGAATTTAATTCTTTTCGGATCATTATTAAAATGCTTTGCAGATTCCTCACCAGAATTTTCCTCTGCATGTTAGTTCATGTACATTTTCCTTGTCTTGTCTTTCCATGTCTTGTGGCCATGCTTCTTACCAAAGTTTCCTTCTACCGGTGTTTTAGTAAATTATTGTCCTTCAGTTTTCCTATTTAGCGTTTGGAACCTAAAATGTATCTGCTCCCATCTGGTGGCACATGTGTGTTACTACTAATACACGAATATTTGCCTCGATCAGTAACAAATATACGCCCATAGTGACCACAAACTCTGCCTTTATTAACTCCGCCTTTATTTCTATATGCTGACCCCCATCTGACCCCGCTTGCTGCAGTTCATTTGTGCAGGTCTGAACACAACGACCACACAGAAACTTGTAAAGGAGATGGCCTCTGTTCCAAACTAACTCTGCATCAGTTTGTTTGTGGTCTGAACATGAGCTGCACGACTTCCAAACCAACATGGATCAATCTGTTGATGTGTTGATGTGGTCGTATGTATCTGCAGGCTTCCTGTTTCCTGTGGCATCTTCATTGCAGGAGCCTGCAGGTGTGGTCATCTGGGAGACCATGCCTGACCAGGTCCTTGGTTGTCACAGAAACGATGCTCACGTGGTCTGATTGATGATCGGCTTTATAACTGAATTCATTTGAAGTGAACAGGACCACACATTTTTTTGTCATTCATCTGCTGGTATCAAACCTTAAATAGTCAAAACAAGAACTGCCTCAACAAAAATCAACAAATCAACAAAAATCTGCTCAAAAATCACTGGTAATAAACTAAGAAACATCACTTCATTTCACCACATTCAGACCATCCAAAAACCTAAATCCATCCTACAATCCCACAACTCCTCCTATGAGCAGCTTCTTCTCTCCAGAAGAGGTATTCAGAGATTTAGATGCTTGACAGTCTGAAGGAGGAAGACGTTTGTTCCTGAGGCAGTTTGTCTCCTTAACCTCAGCATTTCACTTATCGTGGGACGGTGTTGTCCTCTTTTGGAATTCTGCAAAACTTTTTCAAACAGTTATAAACAATAACTACAACCAAATTTGACAGATCATCTTCATCCCTGTACTTTCATTCTAGAGTCATTTCATCGCATCGGCATGTGATTTATGACACACATCTTTCCGTGAATGCTCGTGAAGATCTGAGTTTACAGCCAGTTTACCTGAGCGCTGATCTGATGGATATCAAACCTTGACTGCTCTCCATTTTTCTTTGATCTGGAAAACTGATATGCTGTTACAGAAGAGCTGAGTAGATTGTAATATCTATAATTACCTATATTATATTTGTATTAGTCATCTTACACTAACATTTCCTTTAAATATTACTTCTAAAAGACTGTATAGATTCCATCTAAATCTACCAAATGTAACTTCATCACATTAATGCTGCGTCATGTTAGAACACATACACTCATTGCTGACATCAACTTTATTAATGTATTATAAGAACATTTACAGAGCACACTCAGAAGAAGTGCTCAGAGAAGTTCAGAGCCTTCGCTGTTCTTCATGGCCACTGGTTTGCTGCATCTGATTGGTTGAGCCATATGGACCTGCAGAGTGAAAATATAAAGATTTGTGTGAACGATTTAGTTTGACTACAATAAAAGCACAGAGCTGATTTACAGCAATGCCTAAACTGGCAGTAATTACTAGTAATTACATCATTATTGGAATGTAGCAGGTCACTGCAGCGTGAAGCTAGTGGACATTCTAAATAATAGTTTTATTGTGTTTTATTAGGAAAGTTGTTTGGTTGTCTGTTTCATTTAGATATTCAGTTACGTTAGTTAATTTAGTGTTTTTATAGCTTTAATTATATAAAATAAATAAACCTTGTAACTCGTATACCTCCCTCCTTGTCAGAACCTAGAGTTAGTTTGTGATAAATGGGGGCTCGTCCGGGATTATTCCAGAATATTTGTTGCTTTGACTTCATGACAAATGGCTTCATTTTGTGATTTTTGGGGAGCGTCTTCATGACTTTTGTTCCTTTATTTTTATGGTCAGCAAGAGGAGCATGTTTTTTATTTTATTTTATTTTTTTTTATTATTATTATTATTTTACTGCTGTTTGGTGGTTTGAAACTTGGTCAGTGCTGCATTAATTGTGCATCTTGTGTAAACTGGTTATTTGGTTTTCTCTTCCGGTTGGCTTCAGCCGACTAACAGAGAACTCTCTGCACGTTGAGCTCTTCATGTGGCGGTGAAAGCAGAGCTTTGGTTTGGGATGACGCCCGTGGCTTCCTGCAGGCGGCTGCACAGTGAGCAAGTCCTCATTGGTCACTGCACAAAGACCAGCACTGAGTGTGGTTAGTGTGTATGAGTTTAGGATGGGAGAGAATCCAGCTTTTGTTTGATTAATGCACATTTGAATAGAAGCACTTGGTTTGTGCTTCAGTTTGGTTTAATGCTGAAGATGCAGATACATTTAATGATAAGATAAGATAAGATAAGATACATTTGTTCTGAGTAATGTGGCATCAGGGATTTGGACTTAACACACATTACTGCTACTTTACCGTCCATGTTTCTGCCTAAAGGCAAACTTATACTTCCAAATGGACATGTATGTGCACAGTAGTAAACACTGACTCCACCAGCTCTCAGCAGTCCTCAGTCTGTGTTTCATTCTCCTGTTCTAATGGAGCATGTGTAATGGAGCATGTTAGCATCTGAAGGCAGCACGTCTTCTTCACATCATGTGAAGCAACGTGGTTTTCCACACGTTGTCTCTACATCAGATTCAGCTTCTGCTGTCATAGTTTTCCTCTTTATGGATCAAATGATGCTATGACTAGGAAAGGATCCACATTCATCTTTGTTCTTCTGATTTACTTTGACACCATAGAAACTACTTCCTGTTTGGAGTTTCTTTCTGACCAATGAGCAGGGAGAGTGTTGTTACATGACATTTGCTGATAAATTTTGGTTGGATTGAATGTTTTTCCTGTGTGAAACAGAATCAAAGCAACCATTTAGTCCCCGATTCAGACCTGAGCAAACGATCTACAGACCTGAAAACATCTTTACACCTCGATCACAGCATGTTGGAAAATGGAAACAGGATTTTTACCAGCTGACAATCAAAACACACAACTCAGAGATGTAAGAAGCTGTGGTTACTATGACGATTAGGTAACAAGGTTGTCGGGATTGTGTATGTTGCTCATCAAACATCAAGACAATGAATCACATATAAATATTCAACAATGCAAGTTTGCATGTAGTTGATATACACCAATAAAGAGAAAATAATTCTCACAGGGACCTAACAAAGCAACTTGGAAAAGTTATTTCTGCTTTCACTCAGTATGTTTACATGAACATTATTGCTGCAGTTGTTTCTGATCCCTGATTAAGGAAAAACTGTGAGATGTTAACATGGATTAATAGGATTCTGAATATGGTTTTCTGAACACATGATGCATTGGTGCAAATGGAGTATGAGGAGAGTCCATCAGGTGAGGAAATGCATGCGGAGGTGAAGATGCACTGGTTGCAAAAAAAACCCATCATGCAACGCCACCACCACCACTTCTCATTGGTTGGCACATAGACGCCCGTCGAGGTGGAGATGTCAACAAAGACTGNCCACCACTTCTCATTGGTTGGCACATAGACGCCCGTCGAGGTGGAGATGTCAACAAAGACTGGCTAAAACTGCATGTTTGAGATTTGGAGGGAATCAGTCAGGACACAGATTATGTATCTGAACTTGGTTGTATTTGACTTTGTTCTCCTCCTCCTTGATCGTTGCTGTTGACCTGCTGCACCTTTACAGGTGTGACTCCACAGATTGAGGATTCAGATCCTGAAAGATGCACGGAGAACGCCATCGGCTGCTGAAAGCATCTGACTGGACCAAGCCACTTCTTCTTCAGTGCTTTTTGTGGATCACTACGTCACTTTCTGGTGAAGTTCGTGTCCTTGTTTGCAAAAAAAGTTAAACATTTGTAAATCCCCCCCNCCCCCCCCCCCAACACACATGCACATGCAACCTGCAATCCCACAATGCAATTCACTTCACTCATGTCCCATAGAAAAAAAGTGGCCTCACGTCGCTTTCAGTGGGTCTAACTCCCAATTATCACATTTACATGCCTGAAAAAACAGATTTACATATATGTATATATGTAAAATGTTAATGCTAATCTACATGTTTTAAAGTTTTAACTTGCATGTTAAATGTGCTGAGTGAGTCTTTAATCACACGAGTACTAACATCCACAGTAACAGAGCAGAAGCTGGATAATTCCTCCGTACGTGTAAATGTAGCGGGAGCAGAGAAAGTCTGTTTTAGATCTGACACACACACACACAGCTTCTGGCAGAGAAAGACACTTGTGGAACATCCGGCAGTTTCTTTCTGCAAAACTCTCATGTTTTGACAAGAAATTCCTTGTTGGAGCGGCTGTTTGAAATGTAGGACTGTGAACCCGGAATGTGTCTGAATGAGACACGGGAGCTGGAGGTTGGCGCCCGGCGCTTTGTGCTGTCCCGACCCCTCAGCTGCTTTTTATTGGATATGGACATGATTGTGTGAGAATGACATCAACATTAAGCGACGTTATCACTACAGTGCTCACACTTATCAGCTGGCGGCCTGTAGAGTAAACAGAGTCGTGTTACATTTATGACCACTAAAGAAAACATCCAACGAGTCAAGACGTCATATGATTAAAAATCAGAAAAGAGCATGCTGTTAATATGAGACCTTGTTTTGTTGGCACGATTCATAAAAAATCACAGTGAAAGGTTAAATAAGCACCAATGACTGTAATTCATTCACAAAGATTCTCTTATGTTAATCAGCATCGTTATCTTGTTACATCACCTTGTTGTCAGGTGTGTCTTAGGTAAACATGAAGATCAGCATGTTAATGAGATGCTTCATATTTAAGAGGCATGATTTATCCTGATTCATCTGTTAAAGTGAAATGAACACATCAAATCTGCAAGAAAGAAAAAAATCCACTAACATTTCACATTTTCAGAGAGAAGCTGCACCTAAAACCCTTAAAGGAGAAGAAAGATGAAGTGGATCCACACACTACAGGGAGTCCTGACACACAGGGCGTGACAGACTGTGACGCACAGTTTGATGCTTGAGGAAGAGTCTCAGTATCACTAGAATGTGTGTGAGATCAGATCAAAACTCTCCATTTAAACAACCTGATCAGCTGACTGTTTTTATCTATCAAATGTATTGATCAATAAATAACATGTGTGGCAAATGTAACTGGTGAGACCACTCTGCATTGTGTTTTTGGGTTGTGTAAGGAAGACTCCGGCAGCAGGGCTTCTTTTCAACTAATCTTTTTTTTTCTGACCTAACATGAAATAAAATGAAATAAATAAAAATCCTCCACACAAATTGACAGCTCCTGCAGAAAAGAAATAAAAGAAAGCGGAAGCATTAGTGCAGCTCACCATGATATCGGGCCGCTAACTTAATCCATCCAAATCTAGTTAAATTTAAGAGCCATAATTTTTTATGTTAATATGTTCCTAAATATAATATTATGCAGAATTTGATAAATTTACACACTTTGATGGTTATAAAATAATTATCATCATGGATAAATATTTGGGGATAGAGAGGGAAATTTTGCATCCACCTTTCCTGTAGGCGACCACGGCAAAAAGGGGAGAGGGAAGGCAGAACCGGAACCTAATAGCTGCAAAGAATGGGGTGTACAGGAGGGGACACTAGGGACACTAGGTACATTTCCATCCAACTATTTTTATGTGAATAATGAATATGCACATTAGAAAGCCTGGATGGAAACACCNATTTCCATCCAACTATTTTTATGTGAATAATGAATATGCACATTAGAAAGCCTGGATGGAAACACCATTAATTCACATTAACTCTAAAATGTGCATTACAAATTTATGCACTTAGCAGAGGTGGATCAACTGATTATTCGCATAAGACAAAATGCGAACAAAGTGGATGGAAACAGGTTATATGCATTAAGGTGAGGATGATGCAATGTGCACCCAGTGAGCACACACACACACACACACACACACACTTCAGAAGAGCAGGTAGTCATTAGCAAGCACCTGCAGAACAATGGATCCGTTTTTCGTTATATCCGAAAAACGTTTAAATTTTTCACAAATAACTTGACACACCGTGTAAACAATTGTTTTACTCACACTGAAAGTTTCACCCACCACACGGTACTCAGTACACTTAACGAGTTTGAAGAGCACCAACGCACTGTCATTAATGTTGCTAGCTTCTTGGCTGCATTAATAAGGTGTGCATAACTGCATATGGGCTGTAATAAGTATTCTTCCACACCAAGGGTTTCATTTAAACTCTGCATGCTGTGTTTTGCTGTGTTTTGCTTAGTTTATGTAGGATGAAATCACCTCTGAGATAATTCATGACGTAGTTGATGGAAATGTGCATCAGTTCACATTTCCTTTAATCGAATAACCAGAAATGCACATTAAAAATGTAAATAAGTTGGATGTAAATGCAGCTACTGACTCAGTGTACACCAATAAACATAGTGGAGACTCGAATTAGTCAGGTTACACTAAGAAAAGAAAAAAAAAAAGAGAGCTTTTGTGTGATTCTATGAACAGTGTACAAATGACCTGGTTACACAAATACAGTTTAAAACATCATCAGATTTAATTCTGATTAAATTTACCATCAGAATGAAACTTGTCTTCATTAATGTGTGTCAGTGTGTTTTATGAATCACTTCCTGAATAAATAAGAAAAATATTGTAGTAACGCCTCTTTGAAGGTAAATGATAAAAGACGTTTAAATTTCAGGTTCTGGCAGAACTTCACCTGCTGGTTCAGGTGTGAAGTGAAGCGGTGATGTTTGGGGAGAAGAAGAAGTTTTAAGTGAAGCTGTTCTGAGGATGAAGCGTGTTGCTGGAATCTTCTCATGTAACAGACGTTTATGAATGAGGGATCATGTGACAGTATTTGCTCTTATCAACGCGTGAAGCTTCACTGTGTTTTATGAATCCTGTTCAGTTTTTTGTGATTCAGTCAGAGGAAATCTGAGTTCTGTTCTGTGCAAATCCGTCTAATTAGAAACATTAGGACTTCCACTGTCCAGAAAGGATTTGTAAGCTCACGTTGTTGGACACGGTCAAGGAATACATTATGTGCTGTTCATATTTTATATCACACCTCATAAATCCACAGCAAGCAGTAAGAAGCACACAGGCAGCTGCACCCACAGCCCACAGAAAAGCATTCTGATGGCAGAGGGAAAGCATTCTGATCATCTTTCCTCACCATTGCCCTGAATTCTTTAGGCTGTTAACAGAATGAAAATAATCTGATCTATTAGCG
Source organism: Lucifuga dentata (assembly GCA_014773175.1). Taxonomy (NCBI): domain Eukaryota; kingdom Metazoa; phylum Chordata; class Actinopteri; order Ophidiiformes; family Bythitidae; genus Lucifuga; species Lucifuga dentata. Next base: position 16,688 of record VXCM01005873.1, read on the forward strand.
GCGACATAAAGAAGACAACAGACCTCCTACTCATGCTGATGACATTTCCCAAAACACATTACCAGAGTACTGAAAGCACTGAGCTGCCACGGTGGAGAAAAAAATATCACTGTGGTTTCTCGTTATAACAAGAAAATTTCATGTTATTATGTGATCGTTTTCTTGTTATAACATGATTGTTTTGTTGTTATAACGTGATAATTTTCTTGTTTTCACATGATAATGTTCTTGTTATAACACAATCGGTTTTTACGGTAAAACGTACCGGCTTCCTGGCGGGATGTTTGCGCCTCGTTACTGGAGGACGTGGCTGGAGACTGGAGATGGAGAGGTGCACGGAAGATCTGTACAGTTTCCTCCGGTTTCACATGATAAGCGTTGAGCATTATGAAACTGCCCTTAGGAAACTGTACAGGTCCTTTAATTTTCAATCTTCTCCCATCAGGAGTTCCTGGTACTTCAGCTATAATCTCCTCACCAGTTTGTAAACCAAATGTACATTTTGACTCATATTATTTGAGACGGTGTTCAGAGCGCCGTTTCCTCTGCTGCTCACTGAAAACAGGACAGACTCAGAGGGACAAACATGGACAGCAGAAAAATGACTTTATAACAGTCAATCCCCTCTCGCTCCTTCATGTGCCGTCCTAAGAGAAATCCCTTTTCACTATCCGCATTTGAGTGATTTATCCCGGCTGAGTCACTGGGTTATCGTGGCGAGGCGTGAGTCACGTGGTGAGGTGCGAGCAGGGCGTGGATCAGCTAACAGTGCGCACACTTCACTCACTTCATGTTTGACTTTGAGTGGCAGAAAGTCAACAGTTGAGTGGACGTTGACTGCAGGAAGACGCTTTGATCTGTTCATCAATCCCACTCAGCAAGCACGCCATCAAAAGCTGCTTCTAACACAGCAACACGCTGAAAAGGCCGCGCTACCTGACATCAAACCTATTGCTGCTGCATGTTATAGACTTGGTGGAGTCACCGGATCTTCAGGTTAATAGAGTCGTTTTTTTCCACTGAGCCGAGTGAGACGATTTGCAAAGATAAATAAACCATTTACTTTGGTTGACTTCTACTTTCCAACACAAATGAAATAGAGTCAACATATTTATATCATTTTTGCTTCCTTGAGACAAATTGTCACATTCTAGCATCATGTTTGAAAAAGTTTTTTGTTTTGACTCAGTAATCTAGTTTGTGTGGGCCTGCTAACGAGGCCTGAGCGTCCACTAGGGAGCGTCCTCATCTACGAACCAACAGGCTGAGTGTCAGAATCAGAGACTCAATGAATCAATGATTCAGTGAATCAAAACTTTTGACTCAATGATTGAATGACTCATTGTTCAGAGAGCTGCTGGTTTGTTTACTGAAAGAGTAAAGGCTGTTTCACACCAGAGCGGTGTGGATTTACCTGCGACAAACTTTCACACCAGGTCTGGTGTGCACCAAACACATGAGAGTTAGAAACACGCCTCAGACCTTTGCAAACACACGAGTTAGAAAACACGCATCAGACCTTTACAAACACACTGTCACGGGTGGGTTCAGGAGTGAGGACTCAAATGCAGATAATGCAAATAATAAACTCCACTAATCTTCTTCTGTTTTTGCTTTTCCACTTCTCGAACTGGTTCCGTTCTGTATCTGTGGAACAAACCTGCATTTTACCAACTTGTAGTGAATCATTGCATCAATGGAAGTAAAGTGGAAGTGTTTTTTTTTTTTTTTTTTTTTTTTTTAGTAAAAGCAGAAGTAGATCAGTGAAAACAGTCAAGATGGTGAATTGCATTGCAGACTTTATCTTATGTAAAATAGTTACAGTACTTCAATCTAAAATGAGCCATTTACACACACATCAACTTTTCCATTGTTTTTCACTGTCTTAGAGGTAGAATATGACATGTTGAAACGTTTTTGAGCTTAAATGGACTGAAAGATCAGCATCACCATGCTTATGCCCTGAGGGTGTTTTCAGATCTGCAGATCGTTTGCTCTGGTCTGAATCAGAGACTAAATTGTTGGTTTGGTTCAGTTTCACACAGAAAAACATCCAATCAAACCAAAATCTAGCATCAAAAGTCATGTGACAACACTCTCTCTGCTCATTGGTCAGAAATGTCTGGGGGCGGAGAAAGAAACTCCAAACAGGAAGTAGTTTCTATGGTGTCAAAGTAAATCAGAGTAACAAAGATGAATGTGGATCCTTTCCTAGTCATAGCATCATTTGATCCATGAAGAAGAAAACTATGACAGCAGAAGCTGAATCTGATGTAGAGACAACGTGTAGAAAACCACATGTTGCTTCACATGATGTGAAGAAGATGTGACACGCCTTCTGACGCTGAACAGGAGAACGTTCATCTGAACACGTTAGCTAAGATTGATGTGTTTCCATTTTGTGAAGAAGACGTGCTGCGTAAACAGAGTTTGCTCCAGAGTTCATTTGGAGTTGGACTGAGACCACTTCCTTAAACTGGTTTCAGCGTGGCTGTTTTGGTGTGTTTAGACCTGCACAAATGAACCATATCAAGGAGGGAAACGAACCTCAAACTGAACTGGACCAAACGTGTGAAAATACCCTTAGATTGGAAACTTCTGAGCGAGAGCACCTGGAGGGAGTGGTCTCACTCCGATTGTTTCGGTTTGGATCTGAGTTTGTTTGTTGTGTTCACATATGTGCCCAAACTAATCGAATTTAAGGACTGAAACAAACGCTCAAAACAAACTAGCTGTGAAAACGTCCCGAGTGGAAAAACATTTAACTGGAGAAGATTTGAGCCACATGTTCACATTCCAGTCTTTGTTTTGTGTGTTGTGTATAACCCACATGTGCACAAATCAGTGTCAATGAACTGAAGTACAGAAAAAAACACGGAACATGAATGACTTTCATGTTTATGTCTTCACGTTGTGTTGAAAGTTCAGCGCCAATATTCATTTACAAAGAGCAGAGTCAGAGTTTCAGAGTCCTACAGTCATTATGTCACGCTGAAGCCAAACAGATGAAAATCACAAAGACGCCGTCCGCTCTTATTAAAGCCACTCGCCGCTCCGCACATCTGCCTGTTTAGTGCTAAAAGCATCTGAAATGAAGACAAAGTGATTTTGTAACAACCTCTGCATGGTTTCATTTTGCCTCGTGACGAGCTGTCATAATTAGACGCTAAAACGAGATGCAGGCAGCTTTTCAGATGCCCGTTTCAATAAAAGAACTTCTCCATCTTCCTCTGAGATGTTTCTTGTCCTTGTGGGACGGCGGCAAGGCCCGGGTCCCGTCACGCCAGGCGCTGCGTGGTGATAAATGAGAGAGATAATGTGTATTAAGCATGTCCAGTTCCTCAAAACGCTGCATGTAAGAACCTTTCAGCATTAAAAGAGTTCCTGCTCTTCATCAAACTTTCCCCCTGAAACAGAACACGAAACCTCGAACACACTCACTCCTCTGCTGATACTCTCACTCTTTCTGTCTCATTCTCTCTCTCTGTATCACTGTCTCTGTCTCACTTTGTCGCTCTCAATCTCTTTCTCTCTCTCACTTTCTGTCTCTCACTCTTCTCTCTTTCTCTCTGTATCACTCTGTCTCACTCTGTTTCTCTCTGTCACTCTCTCTCTCTCTCTCTCGCTCTCTGTCTCATTCTCTCTCTGTATCACTGTCTTTTCACTCTTTCTGTCTCTCTCTCACCCTCTCTCTCTCTCCCTCACACTGGTTTTATTTGGAAATGGGACATTCCTAAAATTGCCATCATTGATTGCGTGATGATGGAATGAAGCAGAGCCTTTTAAAGGCCCTGTGGGGCCCTGAAAGGATTCCAGTGTAATCATTTGCTTATTTGGTCTTGTTTTGTGTCACGGATGGATCATTTCTGCTTTATTAAAAGCCATTTCACATCAGTACGGTGCAGAATCACGGTGCAGATTTCTGTGCCAATTATCCAAACGAAAATCTGAATGTAAAACTTTCACGCCGGGTCTGGTAAAGGCACAAAAATTAAATATAAAAATGATATTATGAAATAAATTACTCTTTGCAAAAGTACCAATAAATTATGAAATAAATGCATAAATCATTATTATCATGAAATCTTATTTCATAACAACACTTACAATTCATAATGCCCAGTTTTTTCAAGTTTCTTTTTTTTATTTCACAGCAGCATTTATCAAAATGTCACAGTTCATGATGAGATTTCAGATGAGATTTCAGGACCAGTGGGCGTGGCCTTACGCTGATCTGTTATTCCAGTAGTCAACAAAGGCAGACAAACTCTCTAACACACAAATCAGGTGTTAAATTCTAATATTCCTTCATTTACATTTGAAACAACGCAAACTTTATATCTTAGTTAAAATATTATTTTGCTTGGTTACTGTGTCGTGTTAATTACAATTAACATTTATCACCAGGGGTAACAGGGATGACCGGTCAGCAGGTGAGCCTACTCGTTGCAGCAAGCCTCTAGTAGAGCNCCAGGGGTAACAGGGATGACCGGTCAGCAGGTGAGCCTACTCGTTGCAGCAAGCCTCTAGTAGAGCTTATCATCTCCAAAAACGCCAAAACCAATTTTTAATTCAACATTATTTTAGTCAGTCGACCACATATTCTAATTCTAAGCAGCTACTTTCTCACATGAAAAAACCTCATAACTTAATTTGGTGACAGCATAATAGCTGTAGTAGAAAGTTTTGACTTATAGCTGAGTTTGTCTGCCTTCGCTGACTACTAGAACAACCAATCAGCATAAGGCCACGCCCACTGGTCTTGAAATCTTGTCTGAAATCTCATCATGAAATGTGACATTTTGATAAACACTGCTGTGAAATAAAAAAAAAAAAAGAGATTTGAAAAAACGGGGCATTATGAAATAAAAGTGTTGTTAGGAAATAAGATTTCATGATAATAATGATTTTTGGAATTATTTCATAATTTACTGGTACTTTTGCATCAAGTTATTTGTTTCATAATAGCATTTTTATATATTTAATTTTGCCGCGTTTGGCTTTCCATACACAGGTAGTGAAGGCATATGATCCTGTGCTTTGAGATACTGTGTATTTGCTGAGGAGACTCAGGTCTTTTGGAGCGCGGGGGACACTCCTGAGGACCTTCTTTGACTCTGTGGTGGCATCAGCCATCTTCTATGATGTAGTCTGCTGGGGGAGCAGCATCTCCACTCTGACAGGAAGAGATTTAAACTGGTTAAGAAGGCCGGCTCTGTCCTGGGATGTTCCCTCCATCCAGTGGAGGTGGTGGGAGAAAGGAGAATGATGGCTAAGCTGTCATCCCTGATGGACAAACACGTCCCATCCCATGCAGGAGTTTCTGACAGCGCCAGGCAGCTCCTTCAGTGACAGGCTGCTTCACCGTGGCATAGGAAGAAGAGATACCACAGCTCCTTTCTGCTGCTGCTGTCAGACTCTACAATCAGCACTGATCCCAGTAGAAAAACTGATAACTCAACCATCTGCAATATCATGTGAACTATAATGTTTGCTTAACATGCAATATCAATATTCCTACGTGCAATAATGTGAATTCAGCACATTCAGCCTGTGGACTTATTATAGTTTGTTTACTGCTCACTTATTATTACTTACTTATTGATGCTGTTGTTGACTTGCCTGTTTTTGTTTTGCACTATCTTGTCTTTTGTTGTTTTTTATACTTGAACTTTCTCCTTTGCTGCTCTAACACTGAAATTTCCCTGATGTGGGACTAATAAAGGATTATCTTATCTTATCTTATAAGATCTTAAACACTTTACTGCCACTTCAAACTGTTGATACATTTAAAATCATATAAACTAATAAAATGACTTTCATCGTTTGACACTAATGCCATTAAAATTAAACATATATAGATAATATAAGAAGAGTGTTTATGAAGCCAAATAAAACACTGACATGTTCACGATTATTGAATTAAAATAGGATACATACAATAAATACAGCAAAGAAGCATCATGTGAGAACTAAATCGATTATTACAGAATTCTGATTCATGGACGAGCTGTTGAATCTTTATTTTCAACCATGATGGTTTTTTGGTGGAGTCTTGTCAGCTGGGGGCTAAACTAAAAAAACAAAAAAAAAGAAAAAACAGGTATCATCCTTCTCCACTGTCATGTGTGTGTGTGTGTGTGTGTGTGTGTGTGTGTGTGAGANGGTATCATCCTTCTCCACTGTCATGTGTGTGTGTGTGTGTGTGTGTGTGTGTGTGTGTGAGATGTATGTTTGTCATCTCAGCTGGGGACTAAATTAAGAACAGATATCATTCTTCACTTGTTCATTAACATGAAGGATAAGTTAACGTCTTCACATCAAGCTGATGTCATGATGTCATATCTTAAATGTCAAGATATCGCATTTTTTTTATCATGTAAATAAAATGATTATCATGAAAGATATGATATGGTACAGCTCTTGTAACACTACTGATACTGTACACAGTCCTGTGATTGTCAGTGTACTGAAAAACCAGCACAGACCAGCATGATTTTCATGCTGGTCTGTGCTGGTTTATGCTGGTTACTGCTGGTTTAACTGGTGGACCAGCACTGCAACATTTGTCCACCAGCATGGTGTTGCTAGATATGCTGGTCTCCAGCACACCAGCTTCAAAACACAACATATGTTGCTCTTCATGCTGGTGACCAGCTAAGCTGGACTATGTTGGGTTTTCCAGCAGGGTGGTTACCTGTGTACCACAGGACTGCACCTGATTAGCTAAATCCACCTGTTCTAGCTAATCCAGCTAAATAGCTAACCTGGGAGGCACCAACTTTGGAAATCATGTGAACACATGTAGCCTGCAGTTTTTCTTTTCTTTGTTTTTCCTTTTTTTTTTTTTTTTTTTTTTGGTTTTCTCACTTTCTCATGTTTCGAAATGTTTGATACAGGATAACGCATCAGGCGGGATTCACAAAACATAGCGCCAGATTTAATGTGTCGATAAGGGCAAATATTGTCACCATTACCATGTTCCCTCGTTCATAAACTTCTGTTATCTTTTATTGTTTCTCTCTGGCGTTACTACAGTATTTCCTTATTTATATGTCGGGAAATTGATACATAAAACTCACCGTCACACAAAATTAAGACAAGTTCCAGTCTGACAGTAAATTTTATCAGTATGATTTTCATTTATCACGGTTAGCTAGCGTGATGCTGTGTAGTTACTGTGATTTTTTTCTGAAAAACCCCCATTGACTCTATTAGCATAACTGCACTGCATAATGATTCGGTAACGTTGGGAAATACGCTTCGTGTTTGCTTTGGATTTTGTATCACATCTCCTGTCAGCGTGTTTCATTCCATATGATGGAAATGCTTCTTTTCTTTGTTTTTCTGCACATACAGCACTTTGCTCCAGCTCTAATTTTATTCAACAATTCTAAGAGCATGACACATGTGGTTCTGATATATTTTCATCTCCATCAGTTCACTGAGGATGATTTAGGTCATATACTGGGGAAAACCAGGCTGCACACACTGTTTCCACTACAGGATGGTAATAATGAGTTGCAGTATGCGTCTTTCTGTACTATTTATGGCTGCAATGTGCTTTCTCTGACATGCCTGTTGGAGAGTCGTAGGGTGGTGGAAACCCCCTTTCCATCGATCATGTTGGAGGGTCTATGTTTGACAAAACTTGTAACTCTGACTCCACTAGACACGCCCACTTCACACAGTGATCGTCCAGGTGTGTTCAGGTGTGAAAGTGTGGGGCGTTTTCATTTCTCTCTCAAACTCTGTTTTCTTTCAGTCTCCGTGTCCACACTCCACAAAGATAGGTGAAAGTGAAACTGTGTGCTGTTATTCCTGTTTATATACCCATTTATAATGGAGTGGAGATCACAAAAACACACAGAAGACAGAATTCCTATTACTACTGCAGTGCCCATTGAAAATGAGCATGTTTGGAGCGGGTGTTACAACCCAGCCTAGAGGAACCAGACCGCAACACAAAAAAATGAGATTCTCCACACGATCCCACTCCCAAGCAAGGCTGCAAACACAAAACAAGTAAAGTGTAGCAGTATTTATTTAACTCAGGGTGAGCAATGCCAAACATAGCAAACCAAAACCATCTAAACATTCTTAAAAATTCCCTAAACCAAAATAAAAAGGAAACTTAAATACACAGGTCTGACAGGAGAAAACAGAGTGCACCAAATAAAACAGGCTTCTCACCTCAAGCTGCTACAAGTATATAGAAACAATCAGGGTTAAGAGACTGACACAAGCACAGAACAAGCAAACAGAGCAGAATAGCTAGCACTACGATTCGAGTTCACAGAATGACACAAGCACAGAAACACAGCGGCTTGCTGGGAGTGGACGAGGGGGAGAACTTTGTGGTGTGTGCTGCAGCCTGCCATGCCCGCATGGGCATGGCAGGCTGCAGCACACACCACAAAGTCACACACCACATATTCTGCCGCATTCAGAGCGTATCCTGCCACTGTGCCTGGAGTGTATCCTGGCGTGTGGACTATTTTCTACTGGCACAGCTCAGTTTGAGAACCACTCATCCAAACAACTTCACATGTGACGCTGCACGTTCTTGGGTCCTAAGCAATAAACCTGCTGAATTTCAACTTCATCCGTGTCAGGTTCTAGACAGACAGAGAAACTGTTATTATAGACAGATAACCCCTCCCCTCCCCTCTCCTAGCGAAGGGAGTGAACATGTGGTATTTCCCCCATTTAATCACATTGAAATTATAAAAACAAGACACGCATATTTTTTTTCCTTCCAGTGTGATCATTCTGAAAACGTTTAAACAAGGCTCCAAACGAGGTCTCTGACCCAGTTGGACGGGCTGGGTCAGATGAAATGTTGCTGCACTATTTAGACTTCTACTGTCATGGCGCTCAGCTTTTGGCAGGAAATGCCCATGAAAAAGCTTGTGTGGCATCCAAGCGATGTGAGGAAGACGGTACAAACAATAAAGACCACCTGTCTCGTATTGTGGGCAGTAAAAGATCCAGTTTTCTTGTTTTCATGGACGGAGAAGCTGCCAGATTCTCCAGGTGTGGAGCATTGCAGCAGAGATTTATTGGATGAGCTGAGTGTGAAGAGCATGTGTGAAGCCAGAGGCTCTCAGCAGATCCAGCAGCGGAGCATGTGCTGTTATTCTTTTGATGCAGTGGAAACTCAGAGATCACGAGAACATCCTACTGTGCATGTCACTTCTTCTGTGATGTTAAAACCTGGATTAACCTCATGAGTCAGCCAAATGTTACGTTTTCTTCATACTTCAGTCGTTCTCGGTTCATTGTTGGAGCTGCTGGACTGTTTTTCTTCACATTAAGACCGATGAGCGGATGCTGAGTATAAGTGAAACATTCATTCTTCCACTAGCTGAAGAGTTTTTATCTTGTCACCTCTATCAGGAGCTGATGCATGGAGTGACAGAAAAGTGGAAGGCTCTACTGGAGAGGTCAGAGGTCACCAAAAGCCATGAATATCTACAGCACATTTTCACAGAAATTAGCCCTTTGTTACATCTTTTCTGTAGTCTCGTGTTGATGATGTTCACACTACACAACTGAGAAGAAAAGGTGAACTAATTACAAGATCTCTCACCTGGGATGAGATTACCGCCATCTGAAACCAAACTCACTAAACCCTACAGCAAAGGCTAAAACCAAGAAGTCTGATTTTGCCTTTGTGGACACAAATAAGGAGGAGCTGCTTGCCGCTCAAGTCGTGTGCTTATTTAGTACAGAAAAAAGAGGAAAAGAAGCAGAAAGCCATGATGTTATTTTTTTGTTGTTGTTGTTTCTGCTGTCTTTCACGCGTTCATCAGCTGTTGTTCATTGCTGTTCTTTCAGCAGATCTTACACACCTACGTGTCTTGGTCCAATTTAACTGGACTAGGGTTCATTTTGCTGCTTGGTTCGGTTAGTTTGTGCAGGACTGAAGACAGCAATCATGCCACACAGAGACCGTCTGAGGAGCTGGTCTCAGTCCAATTAGAAATGAACTCTGGAGTGATTTGTTTGTGGTCTGAACATGATGCATGTAGTTTCTGAACCAACTCCAGATCAATTTATTGATGTACTGATTAGCAACAGAGATGTAGGAGTATGTAGATCACATTAATTAAACTCCACCTTCAATGATCAAATCAAATGGATGCTGTTAAAGGTGGAAACATCAATCTTAGCTAACGTGTTCAGATGAACATGTGTTCAAGTTTTAGAACAGGTTTGATTTTATTATTTATTTATGTACATATTATTATTATTATTATTATTATTATTATTATTATTATTATTATTATTATTATTTCATTTTATTTATTTTGTCAGGTTTTATTAGAGTAAGATTTATTTCAGGTGAGCTGGTGAAGAAATGTGACATTAATGAAACATTAAGTCCTGTACTCGTGAATATTATTGACATTTGTAGCTTGTTTTGTGCTATTTTTATAAATGCTGATGCTAACTAGCCAAGCAGTTTTCCTAGTTTTCCAATTAGCAATAAGCTAATTGTAGCTTATGTAGCTTAGCGTGGCTAGCCATTATAGTTGATGTGAAACATTGTGACCAACATTTAAGTTTATAGACACCATAATTCAGTTCATAAAGACATTTATTTAGACTGTTTTACTTGATTTGTGGCATGTTAATAATTTGTTGTGCCAAAGGTTAAAGAGGCTAAATTCTAAGATTTTCCTGTAGTAATAAATATGTGTTATATCCAGAGTTCAGTGGGTAATAAGATCCTCTGTGAAAACAGTTATGAATAAAACAGCAACGATGAGCTAAATGAGATTTTATTTGTGTATTTCAAACACATTTTATTAAAGAGCAGAACAACCCAAGGTCTCGTCTCTGAGTCCACTTACATCAGCATTGCTATGATGTGGGAAAATCCAGAAAACAAACAAGCAAACATGAATGTCCTGGAGAAAAATACTTGCTGTACAAATGTTGAAATAATAAAGATAAAAGAATTATTCTGTAATGACACAGTTAAGCATTTATTCATAAACTGAACTCAAACCTTTGGCAAATAATTTAGCATGCTAACGTGTTAGCCACATTGTTAGCTTTATTTCCTTGTTGACAAGCAGCCTTTGGCTCCTCCCACAGCCATCTGATTGATTTGGCTGCTGCTTCTTGCTGCAGAGGACAGACTTGTAGATTTTAATGGTGTTGGAGCCTGTAATGATGACTGATGTCTGTTAGACAAAGAGACGGCTGAAAACAGTGGAGTAATCCTTTAAGTGCAGCAGTGTTTGGTTGGCATTCGTTTGTCTTTCTGTGGCCAAACGAAGGCTGAGAAGAGCTTTGAACTCAAATGCTCCCTGCTGTGTGTTTGTGCGTGCATGTGCACACACACACACACACACACACACACACACACACACACACACACACACACTCTTGGCTTCTTTGGAGTGGTTAAGCAGCAAGACAGAATGATGCCTGAGAAGTCTCTGTTGGAGTTCTCCCAACACACCTGTGTTTTCATTACGGCGGGATTCTCCCCACAGGCCTGTGAGATCATTACTGCAGACACAACCACATCACGCGTAAACACAAGGACATACTTGACTAATTAGACAGCATGGAAGGTAGTCGGACCTCCTTTACAGCAAGACGTGTTTGGAAAGGACACAAAGCCTAAAAGACAGTTAATCACATGCACGTGTCACAGCTGCAGTCCAGTAAACCACACGGTTTCACTGTATGAGCCTCATGAATGGTCTGAAAATACTCAACACCCAGCATGCAGCTTTTCAGGACTTTCCTTCATTTCGCATTAAGGAACCTGAACCACTGTACTGTAATTTCTAAACCATTTCTTACCTTCTCCTCCAGCAGAGGAACTCTCCGATGGTTCAGGAACTGCTGGATGGAGCTTGATAGGTCGAATGCAAACTTCACTAGGACAACCGTCATTTTTAAGCTTGCATTTAGGTTGTTTTTGTACACAGCAAAACAAAACGACATTGCTATGTTTATTGTTATTCTGGATTATTCCAAACTTAAAACAGTACAGAAAAAAAAAAACTATTTAAAAAATGTGAGCAAAGCACTAGCTAAAGGAACACGTTGCTACAGAGGTGCAAAAACTTAGAAGTTTGTTGGAGCTTTGTTCAGGTGCTTATTAGGTTTGGATGTTCTATCTGTAAAATAACCTCATGATATCTAAAGGTATTTTTGTGATAATGATATTCAAAACCTTATAAACAAATATGAATATGTTGTATTGCAAGATTCAAGATTTTTATTGTCACATGAACAACGATACAGTGGCTGGCGACGTTGTAGGCGGCGAAATGTTTGTGCTTTGAGCTCTCTGTGCTTCCAATAGTATTAAGTAAAGGAAAAAGGGAGACGGGATAATGGCAATTTGAGTCTAAATATATATATATATATGTATTGTATATGGAGGATGCAATGTGGTATTGCACAGGCAAGTGATAAATAGGTGTTATAATATTGAAACATACTATGCATATTAACTGTGATTTATTGTGATTACAAAAGTAAACAAAACTGTAACAATAATTGTAAAAGTAGATCGTAGGGTGTTAATAACTAAATCCTGTAATATTTTAGCTTAAAAACAATAACTCAAATTAACTTGAGCTGCTCGACTTCAGTCATGTTTAAAGCAGCAAATAAAATGAGCTCAAATTTTAAGGTCACATATAAACAACAAAACAAGTGAAACCATCAACCTAAACTGTAAATAAAACATAGAATTAAAACATCAAAATAAAAAGAGCTTCAATATTTACTGCAAATGTAAACAGAAACACAATGGGCGACAATCAAATGAGGTAGAAGAGCTGAAGTGAGTGTAAGCTAACATTAAACTAACACTAGGCTAACACAAAGCTAACACTAAGCTAACACAAAGCTAACACAATGCTAGCATTAAGCTAAAACAAAGCTAACATGAAGCTAACACTAACTACACTAAGCTAACACTGTTCGTATTGCCAGCAGAGTGTCTTTGAAAACTATTTTCTTGTCAGGATGTTTTATTTTGTCGGAGCTTTTTGAAAGTCTCTTAAAGCTTCTTTTCCCACTGTTTGGACTGACGTATCTTTAGAGCAGGGATGGGAAACTTTGATCAGGATGGGGCCAACAAAATTTCATTCTCACGGTCAAAGGTTCACATTTTAAATAAAAAATAAATAAATAAATAAGGGAGATTTTCTGGGACACTACCCCCACANAACTGATCCAAGGTCATTTTCTCATCACTTCGACCCCCCCAGACCTACATTTTTACATCGCAGGCATGACACGAATAAGAGGTGTGTGTATGCGAATATTCCCACACAAAATTGTTGTGTCAAAACTATATGCCTTTATGCCTGTCGCGATGTGAATTTCTGAAAGTTTTTCAAGAAAGTTTGAGTACGACAGCAGTACGACAGGACATCAAGATGGATTCAGCATCATCCAGTGATGATTTGGTGCTGATCCTTTTGACAGACAAGAAGAGAAAACGTTTGTGGATTCATCCAATTCTTAAGAGAAGGAAAAAACATGGGGAGTTTGACTGTCTGATAAGGAGCTGAAACTTTATGACACTTCAGACTAGATTTCAGGATGTTGGTGGGCCAGTTTGAACACGTCCTGAGATACAGCTCCACATCTGAGGAGGCAGAGGACAAATTTCAGGGAGCCAGGACAGCAGTCAGTCCAGGACAGCAGTCAGTCCAGGACAGCGTATGGCAGTGTGTCTCAGGTTACATCAATACCTGAGCACAGCTTTATTATCTTGTCCATGTGTAAAGGTGCAAACACCGGGCACTCAGCATGTCTTTATGTGTGTCTGTAGGCACATGGGACTGTGGCTGTGGATGAACGGACTGTTACACACACCATGTGTGTAATTATGCACAGGCTGTGTCTATAAGAAAACTGTGCTGAGATGCGCACAGTCAATATAAAACGTGATATGTGATGACGGTTTTGACTGGCTGATCCTCTCTTGCTGCAGGTGAAAGAAGGACAAAATCGACCACAAGGCAAATAAAATAAATGCCGCATTTTCACGATGCGAAATTTCACATTGTATTTATATATTCTCATTAACTGATGTAGTTGTTAATTGACATGAGAATTTCTTTGCTTAAATTTTCATTCAGTATAAAAAGGATGTCACTCTCTCTCTCTCTCTCTCTCTCTCTCTCTCTCTCTCTCTCTCTCACTGTGGATACATGGCTTAACATCATAAAGTTTTCAAACAAACTTTGACATCATAAAGTTTCCAAAAGTTTGACATCATAAAGTTACCTACATGAAGTTTGACATCATAAAGTTTCCTACATAAAGTTTGACATCATAAAGTTTCCTACATGAAGTTTGACATCATAAAGTTACCTACATACAGTCTGACATCATAAAGTTTCCTACATAAAGTCTGACATCATAAAGTTTCCTACATGAAGTTTGACATCATAAAGTTTCCTACATAAAGTCTGACATCATAAAGTTTCCTACATAAAGTCTGACATCATAAAGTTTCCTACATAAAGTCTGACATCATAAAGTTTCCTACATAAAGTCTGACATCATAAAGTTTCCTACATAAAGTCTGACATCATAAAGTTTCCTACATAAAGTCTGACATCATAAAGTTTCCTACATAAAGTCTGACATCATAAAGTTTCCTACATAAAGTCTGACATCATAAAGTTTCCTACATAAAGTCTGACATCATAAAGTTTCCTACATAAAGTCTGACATCATAAAGTTTCCTACATGAAGTGTGACATCATAAAGTTTCCTACATAAAGTTTGACATCATAAAGTTTCCTACATAAAATCTGACATCATAAAGTTTCCTACATAAAGTCTGACATCATAAAGTTTCCTACATAAAGTCTGACATCATAAAGTTTCCTACATACAGTCTGACATCATAAAGTTTCCTACAGGAAGTCTGACATAAATTTTCCTACATCAAATCTGACATCATAAAGTTTCCTACATGTCCTTCTGTCATGAATTGGAATGTATCAGTCTGAATATAACCCTATCACCACAAATATCATTTATTCTTATGGTTATTTATTGCCCTCCTTCTTTTAATAGTAGTTTTTATGAGAAGTTTCGGGATATGTTGAGAGAATGTATTTCTAAGAAAAAAATTATTATATGGGAGATTTTAACCTCAATTGGGAAGATAAATCATGTAGAAGGAACTTTAAAGAAATAACTGATAGCTTTGATCTTTCATAGTTGATTATTGGGCCCACAAGAAAAACAAATACTATAAAAACTCAGATTGATTTAATATTCAGTAATAGACCTGAAAGAATTTATAAATCCTTCAATATGTTAACTGGTTTGTTTGACCATAATCTGACTTTGGTGGCCAGAAAACTGAGTAATAAGTGTTTTAGCCCGTCTAGTGAACATGAGTCATTTAGAATTCCCCAAAACAAGCAGGAGAATTTTAATAACGTCTTTAACTAAACTGAATGGAAGGATTTGATGCCAGGAATAGATTTGGAAGAAGACAGTCAAATCTTTTCAAAAGTAGTAAAGAGCATCATCAGAGAATTTACCTGTAAACTGAGGCATAAAAATCAAAAGAATAGTCTTCCTTGGGTGAATGCAGCTATATTTGATTTGATGAAAAAAAGGGATTATGCTTTAAAAATTGCCAACAAAGTTTAAACATATTTTTGCTAAGAAACACTGATTTTCTTTTCCTTTTTTAAAGTATGAGGCTTTTTGCTATCAGCTCTCTGTCACAGGACAGACGAGATGAAGTGACTGAGGAGATGATATAAACGGTGTAAATTGTTTCATGTAAGATATTTAATGTTAAATGTGATCATCTGGCATTTACCTTATTTAGAACAGTTTAAAATATTCACTGTCCAATTTGTTGATCAGAAGGATGACATTATAAATAGATTATCTGTGTCTGTCTGCTGGAAAGTCTCCGGTGCTTTAAACATGGAGTCTGCGTTCTGTCTTCCTGTCTCTTGTAATGCTGACACATCTTGCAGCCAGTCAGTGCACGCTACATCATCACGGCCACGCTGAGGGCAGACACAGCATGAAATTGGGATTTCAGCTCAGCTTAGGTCAGATGGAAAAGGAGGCAGACCGCTGGTACGACTCAGCACACATCATGGCCCCATAGTGGAAAAGGCCATCAGTTGGTTGGGTCTCTGTACTTTTCCACAGCTCTGCATGTGACACCACTAAACTCGGTATAGCCGGCTGACACGTGTGATCCCATGTCGCACTTCATCACCAGAACATTATTGTCTAAGTTCAAACATATTTGCTTTGCATGAATGAAGCCTGTATATTATGTAACAAACATAAAAGACACGATTAGTCTTCTTTACTTAGGAAAGTTCTAGAGTTGTGATGCATTTTTCACCTGTTAATCAGTAATGAGATGTTGAATTCTGCAAACACTCCATGATGTCGTGTCTTTTCACAGATTAGTGAAACAGTGACAGAATGATGGACAAGGACCCAAGTGATCCACGCCGAGGCTGCAGGTTTGACTGCCGGGACATTTTTAGTTTGTGTGTGTCATCAGCTGTTTGATGGTGTTTCCTGCAGGTAAAACAGTGATGAGCTGGTTTAAATTCATCCTCCATAATGCCACTTCCTGTTAACTCCATCCACTTCCTGTTAACAGGACAGGAAGTGGAGTATGATGACTTAAAGAATTTCCTCACCGAAGGGTGAAAGGTTAGATAAATGTTTGAGTGTTGCTTTGGTACAGAGCCCCAAAGTCCTAAATAATGTTTATTTTTTACATTATAATATTGCATCCAAGAATTATCTTGTGGGAACAAGTTATTATCTTTATTTATTCTCTATTATCTGACATTGTTGGAGTTTATAACTTGTTTGGTGCCAGTTTTACAGTGGCTAATGCTAACTAGCCAAGTAGTTTTCCTATGTTAAAGTAGCAATGAGCTAAAATAATCCTCTGTACTTTGTTGTGGTTGATATGAGTTGCAACTACAAAGACGATTTACTAAATATATAAGCAAGTATATGAATTTATAGACAACAATTTAGTTCAAAAATACATTTATTTGGACAGTTTTACTTCATTATTGGCATGTTAATGATTAATTGTACCAGAGGTTTAAGATGCTAAATAGTGAGATTTTCCTGTAGTAAAACAGAACGTGTTGTTGATATGATACTGTGATTAATGAATTTTATTACTGCAGGAAACAAAAATCAACAGAGTGAAAGAGGACAGAATCTCAGCTTAACTTTAAAATGATTTATAACACATATTACTCATACGTCAAGCCCCCCACAACTGCAAACACTAGATTAAGGTCGTGTAGGTGTCACAGAGGGGGGTTCAGGGGTGAGGACCCCTGAATAGCAGGCTCAGAGACAGCCAGTTAACATGGAAAAACAGTCTTTAATGTAAATTCACAGACAAAAAACAGAGCTGGATAACGAAGCAGGATAAACTTACAAGAATCAGGGAACAGGAGAAGGCTGGGAAACACAAAGATGGATAAAGCAGGAAAAATGGCAAGGAGTTTGGTTACCAACATGAGAAAACACAAGAAGCACACAAGACGATCTGACAGAGAACAAAGGAACGGGGCTGTGTATATAGACAGAGGAGTGATAGCAAATGGGGAGCAGCTGAGGAGGTCAGGTGACTGTTAAAGGAGGGAAAATCAGGGAAAGAGGAACAGGTGAGGAGACCAGAGGAACACAGGAAAAACAAAGGTGACTAGTGGATGGAGGCTGAAGTGCAGGATCGTGACAGTATTCCCCCCCCCCCCCCCCCCCCNGGGTGGGGGGGTGGGCGGGGGGTCTGGAAGTGGGACCAAACAGGAGAGACAGTACTGGTGGGCATCCAGGATGCTGGGTACCAGGCTGAGTAGAAGTCAGGTGGCAGGCCCAGACGCTGGAAGCCATACATAGTAGGAGGACTCAGGCAGCCGGCCTAAGATCAGGCAGAGCAGAAGATTCGGGTGGCTGAGAACCTGGCAGAACAGGAGACTCGGGCAGCAGACCCGGGCGCTGGAAGCCAAGATGAGCAGGAGACTCAGGTGGCTGGAGACCAGACAGGAACAGGTGNACCCGGGCGCTGGAAGCCAAGATGAGCAGGAGACTCAGGTGGCTGGAGACCAGACAGGAACAGGTGGCCCAAGCAGACGGATGGAGTCCAGGAAATCAGGCAGGTGGCTGTGATATTCAGTCAGAGCCCAGGAACAGTAAACTTCTCAGGCAGAATGAGTACAGAGGGCCAGAAACATCTAACAAGTCAGATGAAAGGCTTGAACATGAGGATCTAGTGCAGACAGCTCAGGTGGGAGGACTGAGCACAGAGGTCCAGGGACAACAGACTACCCAGACTGGAGAGGGGTCAGGAGAACAGCTAACTCTCAGGGAAACAGATCTGACAGGGCAGATAGCTTAGGTGGATCTCCTCAGCCCTGGGAATCAAGCAGGAGGGAAACAGGTGTAAAGACTACAGCAGGAGCAGAGGTCAAAGGTCAGGGGTCAGGTCAGGGTGCTGCTGCTGGAACTACAGTAGATGGTGTGGGCGCTGACGGGGTCTGAGGTAGACAATAAAGCTGGAGCCAAGGCAGGAGATGAAGCTGCTGCTACTGAAGGTGGTGCTGGAACTGGAACTGCTGGAGCTATATATAAATCTATATATAGATCAGTCTATCCAACTATATATCTATTGATTGATCTATCAATCCATCAGTATCAACGCCTAGAGTTTTGGGATATGCTCCTACGCTCTGGAACTCCCTCCCTCAACACATCTGTCAGCTGGACACTATTTCCACCTTCAAACCTCACATCAGAACCTTCCTGTGTAAAGTGATCTACTCTGTGACTCACTTTCTGCTTTTAATGTTTTTATGTTTTAACTTTTCTGTATGATGTTGCAATCTGATAAATTTCTGATGTAAGGCGACATTGCATGTCCTGAAAGGCACCCATAAATAAAATGTATTATTATGATTATCTAGAAGCAGTGTGTGTGTGTGTGTGTGTGTGTGTGTGTTTAATTTTACTTAAACTCCACTTTTGATTTGTGATCAAATGATGTTGTGAAAAGGTGGGAACACATCAATCTTACTGTTATGACTGCAGTTGTAAATTGTCATTATAATCAGCTTTCTCTCTCTCTCTCTCTCTCTCTCTCTCNTGTGTGTGTGTGTGTGTGTGTGTGTGTGTGTGTGTGAGCCATCGCCAGCCTTCTTTGTAGGATGACACTATCATGTTTACTTCTAAGTAAGAATTATTGGCTGTCAAAGAGGAACATCACCACTAGTGAACACATAAACAGAAACAAACAGACGTGTAACCAGGCAACGACACTGATTGGCGGTTCAGAGTTTCGTGTGTCTCCGTGCACTGAACCAACACGCCTGTTCAAATCACCAAAACATCACCCTGAGAACGTAGCACGACTCAGCGGCTCACAGCTCAGAGCGTTCAGTCAGGAACGCGACCTGATGCCTCAGAGTGAGCAGAAGGAAGACCCAGAGAAGCCCCCACATCACGGAAAGGCCCTGAGTCCCAAGAGAGGCACTCACATGCAGCCCTGGCCACCTGGTCCACCCCCAGCCGCGCAAGGTGGGCAAGCACACAACCCCCCCAAACGAAAACCCAAAAGGTGCCCGTGGGCCCAGGAGACCAGGCAAGGAGTTTATTAACGATTTACTAGCACAGAAATAAAACTCTCTGAAACTCTGCATTTTCTGGGGGGGCTCCAGACCCCCCATCAATAACAGTCCAGTCTGGTACCCAGATACAGAAATCACATTTTATTGTGAGGTGTAAACACGGCCTTTGTGTTAGACTTGATTACTTTGTTTCCACCAATGTGATGCAGGTGCTAGTCCAGGTGCTTGGCTCCGCCCCTCTGAGAACCGGCCTGCTTAAGAGCTGAACGAGCAATTTGATGGTGTGATATAACGTGCATATAATGTTAAGGCTACAGTAACACAACATAGCAGATTCATCAGCTCGCTCATGTTCTCCAACATTGCAGTGTTTGAATTTAAAGGACCATACCATATTAGGCTCAAACATTTTGCATGTTTGAGCCTAATATATTCGATTTTCATACTTTTGTTATGTTACTGACAATCATTTCCCAAAGGATAAAACCATATTTCAGCTTTCCTGATATTTTGCAAAATCTCTTAATCTTTCAGAATCAAATATTCAAGTGATACACCCACCTTAAAAATCCATGTTTCTCCTGCTAATAGTTACACAGCCTTATGAAGTCACGGTCCTTTAAATTTTTCCATAAACACAGGTCTTCTTTTGGGACTATATTCCCCGGTGGAGGCATACATTCACTCCACGCTTTTTATTGAGCTTAAACACTAAAATTACATAACTTCTAAAAAAACCTGAATACACGTCTTGTTGGTGATGATGGATTACCTATCCCAAGAACGTTTACAGTATCAACAAGTTGATTTTAATAGCAGAATGAACTGAAACCAATGGAGGTCTGGAAGGTAGGAAAAACATTTTTAATTCACTGTTCCAGTAGTAAGGAAATGATTATCAGTAATGTTAGGCCAGATTCACATGCTAAGCGTTAGCGTTGCTGCTGACCTGGGCGTTCAGCATTCTGTTTGCACATGAGCGGAGTCTGAGCAGCGCCGCTCAACCTCACACTGACAGGAAGCTCTCATTGCTAATACAATTTAATGGTTACCATGGACTATAAGGACAGGATGTAGCCTACATGCAATCTTTGCACATTTGTGGTTAAAATCGGATTTTGGTTTCGACTCAGGTAGCGACATGGACATTGCAAAAAACAAAAATGCTCTTATTATTATTAGGAGAAGAAAAGCAAAAAAACAGCGAATGTGGGTTCATGAAACCTCACATTTCAGACACTATATTAACAATTTCCAAACCTGACGTCCCTGACTGACTTCTGACATTTTGCCAAGCAAGCGTATTTTTTTTTTTTTTTTTTTCNTTTTTTTTTTTTTTTTTTACCAGATCATGATACAATTTTAAAGTTGTGTTGTATAGGCTACAGATTATAAGCTGCTCTGCCATTGTTGTGGCGCTTCTGCTTATGTGACATACAGCAGCGTTCTGATTGGTTGCGCGCTGGAAAGGTCAGCATCGGAAAGGCCAAACTTCATTTCAATGAACTTTGATCGCCGTGTCAAACTGGAGAATCTGAGCGTCATGGCACTCAAAGTGGCGTGACACAGTGTTAGGAGTCACCACTCAGCTCCCAATACACAATAATGGAACACCCAGGTCAGCGCAAAGCTCAACGCTTAGCATGTGAATCTGGCCTTATGTGTATGAAAATTTAATATATTAGGCTCAAACATGCAAAATGGGTGGTATGGTCCTTTAANTTATGTGTATGAAAATTTAATATATTAGGCTCAAACATGCAAAATGGGTGGTATGGTCCTTTAAACTAAAAAAAAACAATAAGAGGGAATTAGAACCACCTCATGTTGTGACCATGTCTGCAGTACATGACCTTATTACATTATACTTTTCCATTGGATTTAGCAATAAAGAGATACAATAAAGAAATACAGAAATACTTGTGCCTTTAGCTCAAAATCATTAAATTATCATAAGCATATTGACTTTTAAAACTTGCAAATTTGCGAGTTTAAAAACTCAAACTAAGTAGATGCAATCCTGGAGACTCCCTTACATCTTAAGGACCAAATTTCAAGCATATATAGCATGATTATGTCACTCCACAATGTAACAACTGGAAATATTAAAATGCAATGGGCTGAAGAATTAGGAATAGACATATCCAGTGACACTTGGAATAGGGCTTTGAGCAAAGTAAATGAAATCTCTTCTTGTGCCCGTCTCAACCTAATACAGTTTAAAACTCTCCACCGAACCCACTACAGCAAGGTTAAACTAGCCAAAATTTACTCAAATGTAAACAAAATATGTGAACGTTGTCAAATCACTGATGCAGATTTGTCTCATATGTTTTGGATCTGTTGTAAACTGAGAAAATTTTGGCAATCAGTATTTGATACCTTAAATAAGGCATTCAATTTGGACATTCAGCCCAATCTTGAGATGGCCATATTCAGAATCCCAGGTGAGGATCGCAATTACATACAATAAAGAAAATGCTATTGCCTTTTTTCACTTTACTAGCTCAAAGACGAATATTACTGGAATGGAAATCACCACGACCACCAAAAGTCTCAGTGTGGCTCAGCGATTTAATGCTGTGTTTGAAACTAGAAAAAATTAAATATACCATGAGGGGATCGCTCAACAAATTCAACATGATTTGGAACCCAATGATTATGTATTTCAATCAGCTTACAACCCTCACTTCAGAGGTACATGATACTTAATAGAATTCATATCTGTCAACACAAAATTTGGAATAGAACTACAATGACTACCCACACCATGTAATATTTGCATGTATGTATGTATGTATTATCATAACTTATCTGCAACAAGTAATGGGACCCCCCCACCCCCACCCCTTTT
>VXCM01005873.1:39196-50330 GCA_014773175.1 Lucifuga dentata
AAAAAAAAAAAAAAAAACTCAAACTAATGCCCCCCCTTGTTTTTTTCTTTGTCTTCCCAATATGCCGTCGTAGTCTGCAGCATAACTTCCCTTGCAAATTTGTGTTTTATTAGACAGCAGAGAGTTAAAGGCCATGCCAGCAACACGTATGAGGAGCACAAACACGCTACAGATTTAGATGAGAGGTCATGTTATGTGTTTGGATTGTACGTTAATACGCTTCCTGTGAGTGTTTTCATGCCAACCTAATCACCGTTTTGTCCTGAGGAACCTGGATAAGTAAACATTCCTTCCTGCTGATTGAGGCTGAATAATCTCACGGCGGCTGCTGTTCAGCTGAAACATAAACGTTTCAGTCTTATTTGACTCACTCCGTGATTTCAGCATGTTCTCCATCACTGTCACGCTGCCGCCGCCATGTTTGCTTTCATGGAGGGAGTGTGGACGTGTCACGGTGTCACACAGCAGCCGCTTCGTCTCTCGTGTCTGTTTTCTCAGACTCGTTCAGACTGCAGCAAAAAACATCATTTCTTCTTTTGGTCTCATCAATGTTTCCTGTAACGGGCTCCACGCCGTCGGTGATGTCGCCTCTCTGTTGATTTCCATTGAAGCAGGTGTGATGTTCACCAGTCCGCCTCATGAAGCAGCACGTGATGCTCGATCTTGTTGAGTTTCACACTCGTGCGTATTAACTTGAACACACAGGCTTTCGCTTTCATTTGATGATGACCAATCAGAGGTCACGTTGATGGACCAGTGAGCTGTTAGTCACTGAAGCCAATCAAATGTATCACATCAAAGCATTTACCTCCTGCTGTTATTTCTCGCTATTAGAAGCTGAATGATTACACGGTCACCAAAAACTGTGTTTTTATCTGACTTAATATTGTGAAAACACACAAGATTTATTTTTTTCTAACAGAACAGTATTTTTTGTATTAAATGTTTGTTGTGACGCCCCTCCCATCCTGTCTGTTCATTGATTGGTTGTCAGGTCATCAGCTGATGCGGCTCACCAGCCTCAGACATTATAAAAGCTGCTTCATCTCTCATTTTGGCACCATTCAACATGCTTCAGCCTCCATGCGTCGCTCACATCCAAACGCCAACAATGTGCAGTGTTTATTTAAGAGTGTTTACTTAATAATAAATGGTTTGATTTAACTAAAACTGTTGCATGGATCCTTTAGATCACTGAGCCAGTTTGTGCCATTTACATTTATCTATAAAGACAGCTTCTCTGTCTGTCTGTAGTACCAACATGTCTAGATGTTGGTACTACAGCACTGTATGAAGCTGATATTCAGCAGGTTTATTGCTCAGGACCCAAAGACGTGTTTGGATGAGTGGTTCCCAA
This sequence comes from Lucifuga dentata, assembly GCA_014773175.1. Classification (NCBI taxonomy): domain Eukaryota; kingdom Metazoa; phylum Chordata; class Actinopteri; order Ophidiiformes; family Bythitidae; genus Lucifuga; species Lucifuga dentata. The sequence continues at coordinate 40,554 of VXCM01005873.1, forward strand.
ATTGAGCTGTGCCAGTAAAAAGTAGTCCACGCAGCAGGATACACTCCGGGCATGGCAGCATGGCAGCATATGCTCCGCTCCACAGGCACTTTAGGCCGCGGCGCACACCATAAAGTCCGGCTGGTCTGAACAGGCATATTTTCAATGGACACTGCACTAGTGTGTTGAATGATTGAAGAGGTTGTGTTTACTGATTGTTGATGGAAACCATCGTTCATTCATGATTCGTTCTGGAACGCAGTGCGTCCGTCATCTGCTGCGCATTGCCTGCCTCACATATCCAGCCTGCACTGCATAACACCAACATTACATCACCAATTTTCACAGGAAACCATTTAAATCTTGGTTTAAAACACAGCACTGAAATGAAATGAAATTCTCTTTTTTTTTAAAATTGTAATTCTTTAATATTTGACAAGTTATTAGCAGGGCTGCAAAAACACTTTATGCATGTTTACAATTTTGCTGGACCTGAGCACATTCAGCCAACAGAAACCAAAGATGCCTGCTGCAGGTAGAGAACCACGTCCTGCTTCTACCTGCTGCACAAACAGCTCTCCTCAACAAGTGTTTAAGAATCAGGGAGTAATTATGATGAAATGAAAGAGACGCTGAGTTTGGAAGCACAGAACTGACAGACAAACGTGATGAATGTCAGGTTGTGTGATGAATGTTTGGTGAATTGCAGGAATTGGGGTCGTAGCTGCAGTCAAAGGAACGTTTCTGACGCTGTCAGAACTTTGTCGCAGGATGTCTTTGGTCGCGAATGCTAAACTGTTTGGCGGTGAACGTGTGTTGTGCCGTTTTGAATTGATGATCAAAGATTTCATCATGATTCTCAGTGGATTTTCTGCATGCTGTGACTGAACGCAAACATTAATAAAATGTGTCCAAGCGTAAGAAAGAAAAAGGAAAATGCTGAATATTTTTGCAGTTATTGCAGTTAAAATCTCATGAAGGTTGTGTGGAATCTGGTAATGAAGGCATGTCGACATGCAGCAAGAAAGCAGCAGAAGCTTTCAGGTGTGTGTGACTTCTTAATGTTACACCATAACACTTTAGATTATTTACCCAGTCAATGTGGCTCAAAGGTCTCTGAAGATTGATCACCTAACAAGCATCGTTCTCTCTCAGGAACGCAAACAGATGATCAATCTGAGATCTGACTTACGCCTGTTGTTGCTACAGACTGAATGACGACTGAAGCCAGTTTCACAGTAAAGAGACCCTAACCCTTCTTTAACAAACCTGAAAAATATCCACTTGCTGTCTCTTTATCATTAAAGTAGTGCTGACAATAACACAGTTGCTGCCTATTTCCATTTTTAATCAGCCATGCATAAAGAATAATAAACTCCTGAGGTCTCAAAGCGTTATCTGTGTTTTATTCATTAATCACATGGAGCAAGATTGAAAGACAAATAAGATTTTATTTTTCTTTATCTCACAGTAAAAGGTCAACATTTCCCTCTACAATTACAGAGTGAGATGTGTTGCAAAGTTTACATTTTCAAGCTTTTCAGCTTCTTTTTCTGCATCATAATTAATTTCAGGATGTTTGAAATAAAAAACAAAATAAGATCAAATAAAAACTGTACCAAGCTCCTTCGTACAGTAGCTGTTAATGGGAAACTTGGTCAAACTTTTCATACGGTATTCAGGGTCGAACCCAAGGCAGCAGCAGCAGTCTGCAGATGTGATGAGTTCTGTTCTGCTAACATTTTTGTATTTTTCTGGGCTGAGAAGGCTCCAAAAGTTAAAAGCCCCAATGGGGTTTGAGGTGAAGCTCATGTTGCAGAGTAAGAATCTTCATCTCCACTTCGCCAGACTCAATGTGTCCTTGTGATTATGAATGATAGATGTGATAGTCATGAGACATGGCTTATGTTGATCATTGAATCTGTGCTGAAACTCGGGTTGAGAGCTGGGAGGTTCTTCAGGCCTGCAGAAGGCCTCAGACTTGTCATTTAGAGGGAAAATGCAGCAGTTTCTTCCTGTGTAAAAGCAGCAAGAAAAGTCAGATCTTGGCTTTAAATGAATTTGCAGCTATGATCACGTGACTGATGACCTCACCTTCACCTTTCAGCACAAACAGTTCAGTTTCCCATTGAAAAGCTGATTTTAATAGGGTACCAGAATGAACTAAAACCAATGGAGATCTGGAAGGTAGGAAAAACATTTTTAATTCACTGTTCCAGTAGTATGCTTTGGGAAATGATTGTCAGTAATGTTACATGTATGAAAAATTAATATACTGTATTAGGCTCAAGCATGAAAAATGGATGGTATGGTCCTTTAAAGAAGGGTTTAGGTTTAAAGTAAAAGCATTAACACAGCTACAACATTTAATCCAGGATTAATATTAATATTATATTGTGCAAACACATGCTGAATTTAAACAGCAACTATAAGTCCTTACTGCCCATGACATTTTACACTTTTAATTTAACAGAATTTTATCCAGCAGATGAGCGGATGGAGAGCAGCTGTGCTTCAGATACAGACAGACTTCCTGTCCAAAAACAGACAAACACCAGTTAAATAAATAACCGAGTCTTCTTGTAAACAGTCTGAACTTTACTTTAACTGCTCTGTCAGGAGGTTTTTGTTCAATAAAACCATTGAGTGGTTTTATTTTTGTTTTTTTTTTTTACAAAAAAATTTGTTATGTCATTGGGAGCTTTANTTGAGTGGTTTTATTTTTGTTTTTTTTTTTTACAAAAAAATTTGTTATGTCATTGGGAGCTTTACAACTTTTGAATTGACAAAATGAGAAGTCGGACTTGCAGCCGATTTGTGCTGAAAACACGAGATCATGCATGACGCTGAACAGTTTATTAGCATTTAAACAAAGAAAACAACTAAACATAAAGAAAAACTGGCAGGTTTCTCAATCTGTGGTTCCCTACACTCCCTTTTATAGACACATAACGTCCCAACATGATCACAACCCACCTTCTACAGATAAACTTAACGGGTGTGTTCACTGTGTGAACGCTCAGAGGAGGCGGGGCTTCTTCAGGTATTAATGATCTTATGATGACCTCCTGGCCGAGCGGCTGTGGGTACGGAGGTTTGGGTTTAGGCAAACATTGGGCTCTGGGGAGCGTAAAGGCTGGAGGGGCGCTGACATGTGGAATATTTATTTAGAATTTCACTTATTGGTCATTTAGCTCTCGTATGTAACGACTTAGAAATGTTAACNATATTTATTTAGAATTTCACTTATTGGTCATTTAGCTCTCGTATGTAACGACTTAGAAATGTTAACCATGTGAAAAGCAAAATCCTTCAGCTTGGCTGGCGAGGACGTCAAACCTGCACTCGTTTATTGCACATATGAGCTTGTACCTGCCAAATGACTGTTTTCTTAACAATTTCTTCACTTAGCAACGTCCCAGACTCTGCTGCCCCCTTCCCCCATACACACACACACACACACACACACACACACACACACACACACACACAGTCACACACACAGGGAAAAGCTTGTCAGTCATCAATCATTTGTGGGCAGAAACACTTGTGAGCAAAGCGCTGATGGTTCAAATGTGAAGCAAACACAGAGGAATGTGTCAGATGACCAACTGCTCTGATAAAACACAAGCCGCAACGAAGAAAATGATTTTTAACACTTTCAATGCAGCTACAGACAGTCACGCTGCTCGATTCCAACAGTTCTCTTATTGTTGACTGACAGTGGAGCAAATTCTTGAAGTAATGGGAGAAAAAAGAAAAAGGAAACAAAGTAATAGGGAATGTTTCATTACAAGTTAAAAGTCCCCTATTCATGAAGCTTTACAGAAAAAAAAACTTAAGAAAAAACATAGCTGTGAGTACACATCAGTATCACGATGTTGACAATTCTCAAAACGACTGATAGCTTACTAGTTAACCGATACTAACTAGACAGTTTCTCTGTCTGTGGCACCAACATCTCTGGAACCCGGCACTGTATGAAGCTGATATTCAGCAGGTTTATTGATCAGCACCCAAAGACATGCAGCGTCGCGTGTGAAGTTGTTTGAATGAGTGGTTCTTGACTTGAGCCGTGCCAGTAAAAAGTAGTCTGTGCAGCAGGATACACTCCAGGCACAGCGGCAGGATACTCCCGGCAGTGGCATGGTCTCAACCTGACCCTGTACACAAACAAAGCTAGCTCATGAGGACGTGCAGAACCAAATTATGGCAGGCTGTGGTGCACACCATAGAGTCCGGCCTGGTCCAAACAGGTATGTTTTCAATGGGTGCTGCACTAGTGTAATGATAAAACTAAAGTGAATTTAAATGTGGGTTTCCACTCTTTCAGACCTGTTGCACTGCATGCTTTATATGTACCGTTTGAGGTGTTTTCACACATCCTGGTTTGATGCAGTTCAGTCAGACTCGGGTTCGTTCGGTTCGTTTGTGCAGGTCTGACACAGAAATCATATTCTGACCAGAACAACCAAGACTCTGTTGAGGAGGAGGCACAGTTCCAAATTAACTCTGGAGCGAACATGAGCCACATGACTTCAGAACCAACTACAGATCAATCTATTGATGATTGATTAGCAGCAGGGATGCTAGGCGTGTGTGTGTGGTTAATGTGAAGTAAACTCCACTTTTGATTAGAAAATCAAACAGATGCTGTGAAAAGGTCCTAACACAGGACTAGGAAAGTATCCCTATTCTGTCTTTGTTCCATGTTTTTCATTTTCTCGCCATAATAAACTTTTTCCTAGTTTGACTTTCTTTCTCCCGGTTGCCGGTTGGATTCCCGATGTCTCTCTGACCTGTTGTCCTCTATCCCGTCTCTTAGCTTTGATGGACATCCTGATTTCATCACTTTCCTCTTCTTAATGATGGACTTAACTGTGTTTCCAGGTAGATTCAAAGTCTTGGAATCTTTCTATATCCTTACCTGATGAGGGTCCTTCCACAACTTTGTGATGGACTTGTTTTGAAGGTCTTTGAACCCGTGCTGCTNTGAGGGTCCTTCCACAACTTTGTGATGGACTTGTTTTGAAGGTCTTTGAACCCGTGCTGCTGTCTTCATGTTTGACTTCACTTACAGTCTGAAGAACCAATCAGCTGCTTTTATTTCAGTTCTCAAGTTAATTCCTGTGATTCCAAACATGTTGGACAATTAAGTTATTATGTGATCTATAATTAATTTGAAGGCAGGAGGTTGTTCCTGAGATACTTTAAGTGATATATATTAAAAGGGAGTGCATACTTATCAAAACTAGATATCACAGTTATTTATTTTTAATTAGTGCAAGAAACTTTTTAATGACTAATTTTACATTTTGAAACTGTGCAGACTAGTAGAAAAAAATATGGATTTGTTGCACTTTAATTCTTTCACTTTAATTCTTCACCACAGCCTTTAGGTTAATAAAATGTCAAAATTGTTAAATGGGGTGTATTAATTTTCTATCCACTGTACTTGAGATAAGTTACAGTGAACATGATGTCTATTAAATTTTTTGTCAGTAACTTTATGTAACTGGTCCAAAACAGAGCTGCACAGAAGAAAATGTATTCCTCCGCCAGAGAATTTAGTCCCAGCGGAAGACTATTGACTGCTTTTACAGAAAAATTAAAAATGACCGTTTCTTCTACATTTGGATGTGCATGTTAGCAGGTAAAATATTAAATTTAAAGGTGGATGTCTCACCTGAACTTTTGATTTTGAAGGATTAGGAGATTTGGCAACATAACAGGAAAATTACTTTTATATTTTGAAAAATGGTTATCAGTAACTTATGCTGTACAAAACCACCAGTATGTTCCTTTAAGTAGAGTGGAGTAGATGTATTTAGTTCCTATGTCAGTAGTTGCCTTTGAAAGGCTGAGTTGTAAGAGGTTTTATGTTGCTATCAGACGTGGGAACTGCACAGATGAAAGCAAAACAAGATGTCTGCCTTCCATTAAGAGTCCAAGAGCAGAAGCAAATGTTTCTGTTATAAAGAAAACCTCCTAAATTACGAGCATCAGTCAAAGTGTCATTTAGGCCTGTTAATGTTCAGTAATGACGGGAGCTGTGTATAAGAACCGCTCACACTCTGCTGAATAATGGCATGTTGGTGAAGAGAACTCCGCCTCCTCCACCGTGCTCGCCGTGAGCTCAACGGCCAACAAAATGCCCCACAATTACAACAGTTGATTGCGGTCACAGACGCTGCCAAGCAGCAATTTCCATTGTTAATAACCAAAAGAAAACATTTATGTCTGATGCTGAAAATTGTTTTGCTTTTAGCAGCAGTGGCCCTTAGCCATGTGTGCTATTTCATTATAATTAGCTACAATAACATCATACTGTTACCAAAGTACAACTGCAGCGACATATTTTTTCAATTACATCCCACTTTTTTATGACCCTTTAGCAAAATAAATAACTGTGTACAATTTCCACATACATAACAAACTCACATCATGTATGACTACATGTCACAGGTAAAACATGCAGCCGAGTGAAAACCAATTCGCTCTTATTCTGATCCACAGTAAAGAGGTGTAGATCTCCCACATTCTAACGTACATTCAGGACATGTCAGACATGTCAGACATGTTTCCTTCTGCTCTGAATCACGGAATGAATTGTTCAATTTGCTGCATTTTCTCTTGGTTCAGTTTGGTTTAATACAGAAAAAAATCAAACATGTCTGGAGACAGCAGCAAAATCAAAACAAAAAGGAGTTTAATGTTCTTCCTACATGGAACAAGGACAGGATTATCATCGTTAACATTTCAGACCTGTAGTTCTTTTCTCTGATCTGAATCAGCGACTAAAATGTTCCTGACAGAAGCTGAATCTGACTTCAAGACAGATACCATGATGTGAAGAAGATGTGCTGCCTTCAGATGCTGAACAGGAGAATAGAGCAACATGCCGAGAACATACAAGCACACACTAATCTGAACATGTTTTCATCTGAACATGCGTTAGCTAAGATTGATGTGTTTTCACCTTTAACAGCATCAGCATTTGATTTGATCATCAAAGGTGGAGTTTACTTAACATTAAACACACACACACACACACACATGCACATACCTAACATCTCTGCTAATCAATCAATACATCAATAGATTGATCTGTAGCTGGCAGCTACAGATCAATCTATTCAGCTTTGGCAGTAGTCTTTGTCTTTATTGTTTATGGGTTCCCATTAGCTCCCGCCTTAGCGGTCGCTAATCTTGGGGACCACAATTTAAAAATACAAAAACTGATAAGCATAAATAGAATTAATTAAAACATTCAAAAGAAGCAATCTGACAGTAACATAATAACAATACAAGTAAGAATAGAGATGAATATCTATAAAAATCATCACTGGATGTAAGATCTCCTGTTACATCAACTGATCATGACAAGCTACACAAACATAAATATATGAACTAAAAATATCAACCACATCAGCTAAGCATGACCTAGAAACAGCAATAATATTTGTATTTTAAGTGCCTTCTTACTTGTTTCCTAAAAATATAAATACTTCTATTTATATGCCGCTTAGGACCTATAAATAACTGTGTGGTCTAAAAGTGTAGTTTTAGACCGAGGAAGCAATAAATTGTTTTTACCGCAGTAGTGTGGCTCATGCTCAGACCACAAATGAACCAAACACAAACTGCTGGTTGGTTTGGTCCAAACCTGAACATGATTGCAGCGTTGAGACCCAAATGAGCCGTACCAAGGCGAGAAAACAACATCCATGTGACTGACACGGAATAAACCGAGTAGTTGTGAAACGCCCTCTGACACACAGCATCTCTGACCTTTCTTGATGTGCCAAGTATGATGTGGGCATGTTATAAATATTCCACTGATGGTGTGAAACATAGTCCAGTTACCACCTGTGAGCCAACTGACAAACTAAATAAATAAACTAAATAAAGCAGTCGCTATAATATTATATGTATCAGAGAAAAATAACGTGAGTGAGGAATAAACACATATACTTGAAGCTGATAAAGAGAAAAATTATGTATGACTGAATATTTTACACTGGCAAATTAAATATCATTCTTTCATACACATGGCGGTGTGTGCAGAGGTTGGGTGAGGTCAGAGGTCAGAGCTGATGCCCAGCAGTGTGCTCATCAAACTGATGACACTAGCTGTGAATTCTACAAGGGAGTGAGCAGATATAGACTCAGCAGTTACATATCCATGTCCTATCTGCCTGGGCTACTAGGCTAAGCTAAGCTAAGCTAAGCTAAACTAAGCTAAGTTAGGATGACCTCTACTGGAGACTACTACTTGTATGGCAGTTCAGTTGAATGTAATACAGCCTGCTCAGTTGTCCAGCCATCATCATCTTAAAAGTTAGCTGCTACATAAATAAATAAATAACTCTCTCATCATCAGCTTTCACAGAGTTACAGATGAATATGGATGGCTTTGCCTGACTTAAACTATGATAAATATGATGCATGGGTCAGATTCTGATGTTTCACTGAGTTTGACTCAGCAGTGTGTTAATATCATTCATGATAATACTGGTATAATTTTTTATATGATAAAAGTTTGAAGTATTCTGACATATTGACGACTGCGGCGTGATGACATGTTGGTGATTTTTTCACATATATGCACAAAAAAAGAAGAAAAAGGGGGGAAAAAAAACTATACAAGCATTCCCTAAAATACCTGAATGAATTAGCTCTTACAAAGGAGCTTCCTCTGTTGTTTGGAAATGGTTCAGCTACACGGCTAAAGCTAAAGGTGGAAACAGCTTTGCCTGTTAGCCAGTAAGCTGTTTGAGATGCAACAGGAAGTGATGCTGACTCAGTCAAGTATAGCTGGAACGTTAGCTGTACTTCCTGTGACAGAGCAAGATATCAGTGGAGTCAAATTAGCTTAGCGATGACTTGTGACGTATAAACAGTGTTAGCTTAGCCTCTAATGGTGTTCACTTAGCCTGCTAACTTCAGTTGAGTTCTTGTCTTATGGTGGATTTGGACTTCAGAGCGTATTTAATTTTAGCATCATAGAGGCTAATTAGCTCTGGAAGGAAAATCATAATCTGCTAAAGATCAGATCTGATGACATCATCAGTCATTTTATTTATGTTTTATAATGACTGAAGACGAGCAGCTAAAGCTAATCTGAGTTACTGTTTACAAGCTAAAATATTACTGAAGGGAAAACCTCTACTGTTTCTACTTTTTACACGTATTCATTTTTACTCATGTTGTTTCTACAATCATCACGACAACATTGTTCAGTTTAGCATCATATCATCTTGCTTAACAGTATCACACATCACCTTCAGATATGGTGATATTATTTTAAAGATATATCTCACGGTCCAGCATCACAGAAAAATCCCACACGCTCCCACACACCCCACCCAGCTCTGTTGATGCTGCCTGGATAGCATGCTAGCCAGGTCCGTATCATGCTACCTGTGTTAGCTTGTTGTGATTCTCTGAAGATAACCTGGCTAACAATCCAAACACAACAATAACAATTTAATGACGATATAAATTTACAGAATGGTTCATGTTATAGTTTAGGTAAGTATCTGTGTGTGTGTGTGTGTGTGTGTGTGTGTGTGTGTGTATCTCCTGACATGTTTTTTACTGGCTGTTTATGCAGACTCAGGCTGGCAGTGGAAATGTTTGAACAGAAACGTATTTATTGCTCAGCCTGGCAGGAATTCAGCTTGTAATGGTGCTATAGTGGCTTCAGTGGACTAAAAATAGATCTTTTAAAAGGGCCATTCCGCCAAATGGGTGCCATTTGCTTGTTGTAACTCTTTCAATTTAAAATTTATTTTT
>VXCM01005875.1:0-10264 GCA_014773175.1 Lucifuga dentata
AAACCCACATCCAAGTCCCCGCCCTCCCTCGTCTCCAAGGTGACAACTGGACGGCAGCAGTCTCCGTCACCTGTCAGACACGTGAAGGGGCCTACGCCCGCACCTGTCAGGTAGGAGGCCGCCAAGTGACAGGTGGTGATCCATTAAATATCAGTTTGCTGCCTAATAGTGATCCATTAAATGTCACATCAGGAGTTTGCTGCTGAATAGTGATGTGCAGCCTGAGTGTCAGTTTCTTCACGCTTTGTATTGTTAGCGTGTGATGTAACACGTGTGCGTGTGTTGCCCCCTGCAGGCCAGTTTCTCCCTCCACCACCAGACTGTCTGTGTCCCCCATCAGACCGGTTAAGTCTCCGCTTATGAGCAGGAAACAGGTGAGATCTTTACCTGAAATTCACATCCAGGTCCTATCATCATCTTCATCATCATCATCATCATCATCACCATCGTCACCATCTCCACCATGACCATTCTGACATCCTCCTCCTCACCATCTTCATGGTTTCTTCCTCTGCAGGTTTCTTCGTCCCCGGAGGTCCTGCCCCCCTGGAAGCAGGGGGACTACATGTCCGAGTCCAGCATGACCACTGTGACCAGTATGACCGGTGTTATGGAGCGTCACTGGGAGCAACAGGTCACTGCCACCAGAGAGGTGTGTGTGTGTGTGTGTGTGTGTGGGCGGTGGGGATAATCACCATGATAATTTCATCATTTATCTGCTCATTTCAAATACAAAGCTAGCATGAATCTTTTACCACCTACAAGGACATCATGTGATCACCGCCATTTGTCTGTTTGTTAGCAGGATATTTGGAAAATTAAATTTGGTGAACATGTGTAATAAACACTGATGCAAAAAATGAATCATGGATGGACTTGATGGTCCATCCATGATTCATTTTTTGCATGCACATAGACCACCACAGTCTGTCTGAAGAACACGTAGACCACCACGGTCTGTCTGAAGCAGTCATCTCTTTCTGCTCCTCGTCTTCTCTCTGTACCTTTGAACCTTTGACCTTTACCTCTGTTTTTTAGACCTGGCAGCCAACGGGAAGTTCTAAGGCTGCGTGTTTATATTAGATTATGATGGTTGTTTTATGTGTTGTAAACATGTTTATCTCAACCAATCAGCTTTTGTTTTCGGCTGTTTGTTTTAGCAGGATGTATAAAAAAAACCTCAGGTTTAACACGACGCTGTTAAATTTAATGCTGCCACCAGATAACATTTTTAAACGTTTTATGTTTTGTCTTAAATTCCTGAAAAATGTTTTCACAGATTTGTTGTCACCCTTAGATTTCCTGCCACTTTGATTTTTTTTGCAAAATGGTTATTTCATTTCAGCTTCTACAAATTCCCTCCATAACATATTTAGACAAGTCTGACAAAGATTCCTTCTAATCTTTTTTCCTGTAATTGGTTGCCATATTTAAATGGGCGTGGCCTATGTTACAGCATAAATTTAAGCTGCGATAACTCCTGAACAAATCTGGTGGACGTCTTGCGAAGGATGTGCTGCTCGTTGTGTCTTCAGGCTGAAGACGGGAAAAAAGCTGAGGCGGTGGCCATGGTGGTTGCTGCTGTTGACCTTGCTCGCATCCGTCAGCCCGTGCACATAGAGAGTGCTCAGTCTGAAGAAGAAGATGCTGTGGAGGCGGAGCCAAGGCAACAGACCGCCATGGCTGCTGCAGAGAAACAGGTTGTGAAGAAAACACTGCCTGGCGAACCGCTGGCCGCTGGTTTTTCAGTCACAGAGCAGCAGAGTGTCCAGGTCTCCCAGGTTGGATTTCGTACTCCTTAGATATAATGTCATAATCGTGATCTGATCTGGATTTTCTTAACCGTTAAACGTAAACTCTGTTGGTTGCTCCAGATTCAGAGAACAGCAGAAATCTCTTCCCATGTGGACGCTGGTCTTGGCCCGTCCCCAGTTCCACATTTCGTGGTTTCTAAAGTTTCTGTCCCCAAACCTGATCTGAGTCACGAGGTAAGGAGAGAAGCCGCCGGCAAGCCGTCATCCCAAAAAACATCCATGTCAACTTTAACACGCCCATCGTAACTCCACCGTTTGTTCTGGTGTGCTGCACCTTCAAATCCTCACCGTCACCCATCCTTTACTTTTTAAGGTTACCACAGTGTCAAAGGTCAACTCTCATGTCTCATGCCCTGTGAGGGTTGATTGATAAGTTGTGACCTGGAGAGCCTAGGAACTGGATCAGAACTTTTCAATCAAGGTTAGAGAAAGATGGCGGTGTTGGTACGCAGCATTTCGGTGCTGAAGTTAACTGTATATGTCGGGCTCAGAACTTATCAATCAAACCCACTTGGTTTGAGAATATAAGTCACTGTCGGTCTGCAGCGCCCCCTACAGCCCCTTAGTGTTTGCTAGGTGACAGTGAATGCAGCACAGGGATTGGTTGGTTTCATGCTGTGGTAACCTCGGCACTGCTGCATTAGATTCTCTCTGCAGCATTTTCATTCGCTGATCGTGACTTTGAGGTTTTTCAGTGTTCTGTTGTGGTTAACATTGATGTTCCTCCTGCGTTCCGTCAGGTTTCCCTTGCCGGCTCGGCCATCACTGCTCTGCACAAAGAGCTTTCCTCGCCCTCCGCTCCCAGGAAGGTCATTAAACCCGTCAAGTCCCCCAGCCCGTCCCGCAGGGCGGCAGCTGTGGTGACAGCAGAGGAACGAGTGATGCCAGAGCTCCTCCCACCGCCGCTTCCAGATGTCAGATATCAGACTCACTATGACAGTCGGTTAAAGGTGGGCGGAGCTTACACAGTGAGTGAGGAGGAGGAGGAGTTTGAGGACTGGGAGCCTCAGGTTGGTACTCTGGCTCCGCCCATCACTTCCCCACTTTAACCCTGTGTGGACTGTCACCTGCGTGTTCATTGGCTAAAATCACTTTCCACCATAACGCCTCAGCCAATCAGATGCTGCACTTCGTACTTGAGCGTTTTCATGAAGAATCTTCCTCTTTCTGTTTTCATGTCTTCACTTCACTTCCATCCCTGATGATCTTTGTCTCTGCAGGCGTTTACCTGTTCTAACCCCACCCCCACCGAATCATCACGCTGTGAAAGGAAAGTAAACATTTGCTGGTTGTTTTTGCGTGTTTGACATGTTTCCTGTTTGCTTTTGCTCAGGAGGCGGCTGAGCTGCCGACACGAGCTCAGGAGGCCGTCGTCCCGCCGACTCTGATTGCTGTGAGTCATTTCCTCCCTAAATAATAACAAAAAACTCTGAGATTAAAAGAACCTTTATTTTTTTCTGCTTGTCAGGATGATCTTAAAAAAAGAGACTTGTTTTAAAATGAATGAATAAAATAGTTTATAACACTCGAACCCTGGTATTTAGAAGTGACTGTGTTTTTACGTTTTCAGGGCCTGAAGAACATGACCGTGACGGAGGGCGAGTCGGTGACGCTGGAGTGCCAGATCAGCGGCCACCCCACCCCCGTCATCATGTGGTTCAGAGAGGACTACAAGATCGAGAGCTCCATCGACTTCCAGATCACCTACGAGAACGGAATCGCCCGTATGGCGATCCGCGAAGCCTTCGCCGAGGACAGTGGCCGCTTCACCTGCACCGCCACCAGCGAAGCAGGGACCGTCAGCACTTCTTGTTACCTGCTCGTCAAAGGTAAAAGTGGGAGGAGCCATTTGGGTCAAACCAAATTAACCACCATAATTTTAATTAAGGAAACTTTTAGAGCCGATGGCCATGATGGATCTTAAACGTTATTTATGATCTTTGTGTGATTAGCAAATTATCGATCGGAGCATTTTGACTCGAAATAATTTAAAAAATCCCAAATGCATCAATCGCAAAGAAAACAGAAAATAAAGCAAGCCGCCCTGAATCCTTCAGCCTTCCTCTGAAATATTAAGGGGTCATTACATCTTTCCTACGCTTGTGGAATTTTAAAAATGGAAAAATTATTTAAAACTCTAAAAATGTTTCTCAACAGCTTGTATTTGCTTCTAGAAATAAAATGATGTGATTATTAATCCTGATAAAGTATAAACGTGTTGATTTTCAAAGATAATAAATATAATTTAGCGCATGAAACAATACCTCAACTTTAACACAAGATAACTGCTGAACTTTCCATCTGTAAAAACAGTGGTTTGGTCCTTTATGGGTTTCACTAATTCCACCTTAAATTTCTTCTCCAGTGTCAGAAGAGATCGAGAGCAGAGAGGAAACAGCTGCTGTCGCCAAAATCGGAATCACACGAGAGGAAAGGTGAGATGCAAAGATGATCTGTCAAAACAAAGGAACTGTAGTTTCTGTTCTAAAGGCTTCAAATGTTCCTTCAGTGTTTCCGTAGAGAAAAGAGAGACGGTGGCGGAGGTGAGTACCGGAGAGTCCGCTGCACCGTTCTTCATCAAGAAACCCACCGCCCAGAAGCTGGTGGAGGGAGGAAGTGTTGTGTTTGAATGCCAGATCAAAGGAAACCCCACGCCACACATCATGTGGAAGAAAAGCGGCGTGCCGCTCACAACCGGATACAGGTACAAGTCTCACTTGGCCCTACATGAAACCTCAAGGACCAGATCAAAACCTGACCCAGACTAGTCCTAAAGAGTCTTTAGATGGCGGTTGTTTCTGACTGACAGCTGAATTCCTCTCAGTGTCGTTCATGTTTGTCTGCTGGAGATCAAGCTTCATTTTAGAGGAATGTCACCGTTAAAATTCCAGAAAAGCTCAAAACCAAAACAGAGCTAATGCTAACACTTGCTAGCACACAGTGATTCCACAGTGTTCATCAAAATGTAAATACTGCTACTGTCATTAAATTTAGAAATTCTTAAGTTCCGGACTCATTTGGTATTTGTGATGTTGTGGACTTTGACCTGCGACTTTTGTGTTTGTAACCTGACCATGACTCTGTTTCGATAAGCAAAGATTACTTATTTACCTGTAGCTCCACCTACAGCTCACCTTCTTTGTTGGTCATCCTCAGATATAAAGTAGCCTATAAGAAGGAGACCGGAGAATGCCGGTTGGAGATCTCCATGACCTTCGCTGATGATGCTGGAGAGTACGCCATCTTCGCCAAGAACCCACATGGAGAAGCTTCGGCCTCCGCCAGTCTGCTGGAGGAAGGTATTCACTTCCTGTCTCCATCCATCCAGGGTTCTATCGAATACCACGCTCAGGCTTTTGTGATTCATGGGAATGTCAAAATTAGATTTTTGTCACCAATTTAAACGATTGTCAAGAAGAAACCAAAGAACAGAAGAGGTTGCAGAGTTTTGTGATGTGTGTATTTTCAGTAATTCTTCAGGAAGTTGTAAAGCTCATTAAAAAGGTTCTTAAGGTTCTTCGGGAAGTCCTCGAGGTTTCTGAGGAGGGTTTAGAGGTTGATGTATTTTCAGTAAGGTGTAGGATCCGTAGATTCTTCGTGATTTGAAGTAGTTTCACCTGATTTGGCCCTCAGACTTTCACCTCTTAACAAACATGACGAAGGTTTGAGCTGGAAGCCGTTCGTCCAGAGATTTTTGTGAAGTTTGATGTATGTTTGCAGAGGAATATGAAACCTACATGAAGCAGCAGGATGTGATGTATAAAACCGAAGTGACGACGATGGTGGTGCAGGAGCCCGCCGTGGTCACGAGTCAGTACGAGCTGGAGCAAAGGAAGACGACGGCCCCCATGAGCTTTGTTTCTGAAACGGTACATTCTAACAAAAATTATTTCATAAAAGTTCTTCATGACTCTGTTTTATAGCTTTTTTTATGTTAAACGTGTCAAACTGTTCGTATTTTCTTCAGGAGTTCCTGATCTCGGCCTTCGAGGAGCGGATCATCCAGGAGATTGAGCTGCGTATCATGAGGATCACGTACAGAGAGCTGGTGACCGAGGATGGAGAGATGATGGTGACCGTGGCTGAAGAGCATGCCGTGCAGCCCGCCTTCGACACGCCTGTCAAAAACTACAGGATCATGGAGGGAATGGGCGTGACCTTCCACTGCAAGATGTCCGGAACGCCGCTTCCCAAGGTACACAGAAACAGTCTGAAGTCGCAATCCTTCATTTTTTAGACGTTGTAAATTTGAACTTAGAAACATAACCCTTTTCTGCTGTTCTCATCATAACAAAAGCATTATGATCACGAAAGAGGTTTCTGACGGGTTAGGGTCTGTTTGGTCTCTGTTAAACTTCCGTCTCACTTCAGATCGCCTGGTACAAAGACGGCCAGCGGATCAGAGCTGGCGGCCGCTACCAGATGGAAGTCCTTCAGGATGGTCGGGCTAGCTTGCGCCTGCCCGTGGTTCAGCCCGAGGATGAGGGTGTCTACACTGCCTTTGCCAGCAACATGAAAGGAAACGCTGTCAGATCCGGAAAACTCTACGTGGAACTGTCTGGGACTATAACGCCACAGAGATACACGCTGCAGCACAGAATGAGGTACGAGTCCTCAGCTGTCATGTCAGGCTTTGATTTATCCAAACGATCGCGTACGGAGGATTAAACAGGCAGAATAATGGTGAATCACTCTGTGCACACATCACGATATTCATTTTACCGCACTGGGCTTGGAACTTTTCAGTCAGCCATCGTAAATGGAAAGTTGAGTGTGGGTGGAGCCAAAAACTTTGGTACAACATTTTATTTATTTATTTACATTCTTAGGTCCACGTCTCCTCGCTCTCTGAGCCGCTCGCCTGGGCGCTCATCCAGCCGTTCACCTGGCTGCTCGCCGGCTCGCCGGCTGGACGAGACTGACGAGGCTCAGCTAGAGAGACTCTACAAGCCAGTCTTTGTCATGAAACCTTTGTCCATCAAATGCTCAGAAGGTCAAACCGCCCGATTTGACCTGAAGGTCGTCGGCAGGCCGATGCCCGACACCTACTGGTTCCACAACGGTGAGTCAACGTCTACTTCCTGAAAGTCAGCGACCATGAATGCTGCACACAGATTTCATACATCCATGTGAGGAATTTAATTTATTTAACCATTCATACATTTGCATAATTAATGAGAAATTCCAGAAAAATGGACCTTTTAAAATCATGTGATTCATGATTCACTTCCAACTGACACCCAGGTGGTTCTGTTGAAGATCCCATGTGGTTTATTTCATAAAATCTTCATGTCTGTGAAACTTTCCGGAATCTTTCCCAAAGAGTTTTCTCAAAGAGTATGAAACTTTTACCACAAACAGGAACATTTTAGTTCCCTGAGGAAATGTTTCGTGGGAACGCTGCTGGAACGTTTCGTTTAAGAATTCACATGGTGTTTCCACAGGCAGGAAATTCGGCAGCAGAACTTTCCTTTAACGTTTCTGTTCTTTTCTCAGGACAACAAGTGGTGAACGACTACACCCACAAGATAGTGATCAAAGAGGACGGCACCCAGTCCCTGATCATCGTCCCCGCCATGCCGCAGGACTCCGGGGAGTGGACTGTTGTGGCTCAGAACAGAGCTGGAAGAACCTCCGTGTCTGTCACGCTCGACGTTGAAGGTAAAACAAAGGTCAAAGTAGGACTAGGCGATAAATTGATTTAATCGATTAATTCCACTTTACGTTTTAGCACGATGTGTAAAATGGCTGAATCGCAAAATCAAGATTTAAAAAAAAAAAAAAAAAAAACTACTAATATCTAATTATTTTTAACGGGGAAAACACGGAAGCGGGTCGCTCTCCGTCAACCAAGCCCGTTCCTGTTTTGACCTTCTGCAAGAGTCTGCTAGGCTCCGCCTCCAGCGGACGCAGACGTGGTTACCAACCTACCAATCAACCTTCCATCATGTTCGTTGATGCCACGCCCATGAAGCTTTCAACAGGTCAGATGTGCAGCAAGACGCCAACAAACACTCTGACCTGAAGATGAGCTCGTTTCTAAAAAAGGGAATGTGACGTCAGCGGTTTGGTATTTCTTCACGTGTGCAGCAAACCAGTGTGTCTGTAACGTTTGTAGCTGCAGCAGAAACATGCAGCTGAGTGGCAGCAATGCAGCGCTGCAACATGCAGATCTGCAGTCAAAGTGCAGCGAAAAATCAAATGATGTTCCTGCATCATGTTCCAGCGTCATGGTGTCTGAGCAGAGGGTCTTCATACGTGTAATATTATAACATGTCAGAGCATCAAGAGGCAGCAGACAGGCTGGTGTTCCTCACAGGAAGCTGGACATCACTGCTAAAACTTTTCAGTTTAAAAGGTTTTTTTTTTAAGAAAGCCCTACAGTTTTATTTAAAAGTATCATTATTTGTTTATATTATTTTAATAAAGAAAATTTATTTGAATTATGTTTTTTTTGTTTGTTTTGTTTTTTTCAGTTTAGAGAAAAACAAGAAAAACTGAGATTAGAATCGAGAATCATTCATCAGTGTGAAAAAAATTGAGATTTTATTTTTAGGTCATATCGCCCAGTCCAAGGTCAAAGGTTAATTTACGTGACTTATCTTTTGCTAATTGTTTCAGTTAGTTTGTTTTTTTTTCTATTTCAGACATCTCATTCCTGACTTTACTATTCTAAACTTCTTCTCAAGCTCTGGACTGAGTGAAAAGTTGGGAATGAAACTCAGAATCAGGACGGAGACCGAACAGGATAGAGAAAATTAAATGACCTGCAGAATCAGGAAAATTTGTGATTATTCCCGATTTCCAGACTTAATTCAAAAAATTTTAAAAGTTTTTCCAGACTTTTCCTCACTATTCTTTTTATCACCAACTTTTCAGGGCTGTGATGTTTTTCAGGATTATTCTGGACTTTTCGCGACTTTTGACAATCAAAAGTCAGGAATAACTGAACATTTAAAAGGAACTTTGGAAAACCATGAAGATTTCCAGACGTTTCATACTTATTCAGGGTGACTCTAACTTACTAACATTTAGATAATTTCTATAGCTAACGCTGGATTGGTGGTCTGGTTTTTGTGCGTTGGCAGCTCGGGAAAGCGTCGCTCGGCCTCAGTTTGTGGAGAAGTTGAAGAACATCACGGTGAAGCAGGGAACTCTTGTGGAACTGGCGGTCAGGGCCATTGGAAACCCGATTCCTGACATCGTCTGGCTGAAAAACAGTGACATCATCACCCCACAGAAGCACCCACATATTAAGTACGTGTGCTTACTGCAGCCATTCACCTTTGCTTTTCTGTTTGTTTGTTCATTAACAAGATAAAAAAAATAATTCTCTATAGATTTCAGTGAAATGTTGAACCACAACGTGTAGATTTTCTTTTCCTGGATTCAGTAAGGGAAGTTCTTATGGCTGAAATCCATAACGTGAAGCTGTTTGTCGCTGTCTGCAGGAACCGGACGTTAGCTGTTACTCAGCTAATTAGCTTCTGCTTATAGTCCCATTTATTTATTTTGTTGTTGATAGTATTTTTGAAAAATAAGGTAAACATAAGTCAATCATAAATGAAAGGATTTGAGTGGACAGCGCCCCCCTGTGGCCTTTTATAAAACATGTTACATTTGGCACAAAACAGGTTTTCCTGGATTTTTCAGTCTGTCGGGATTAATCTATTGTCATATCGGCCATTTCTTCCTAAACAACATTTCTGCCATTTTGAATTTTTACCCTTTTTTTTAATGATACTGATACTTCTAAAACTTCCATTCAATTTTCTCCAAACTTTATAGATAACACATTGGGCCTAAGTGTGCTTGTTTTTTGATATTCCGTACTGCTTTCCTGTGATTGGCTGTCAAATTCTTGTAGGTGTGACCTATTTGACTTAAAGTGACAAAACTAATGAACAGCAGTTTCTGAACTAAATAGAGAGACGCATCACATATTGACTCTACGTGAACTGCTGAATGTCCTGTAGGTGGCGTTGCAGCAGCACGGTAAATGTCAGTGTTATAACACACTGTAGATTTGACATAATATCAGCCTTGTCCAAAATCTGAATATTCCTGGAAAGGACCTAGATTTCCTCCTGAAATCACGGACACCATTAGCCAATCAGAATGATCGTCTGCTCCTCTGCAGAGTTTCATCCAGGTCACTTTTGTTAATCTTGTGAGATGTTTAGTGCTTAAAAAAAATCCTGATCAATAGTTTTGATTGGGTTTCTTTCAGGATTGACAGCACTAAAGGAGAAGCCAAATTCCAGATTCCCTCGGCGGCCGGCTCAGACAGCGCCTGGTACACTGCCACCGCCATCAACAAGGCCGGCAGAGACACCACGCGCTGCAGGGTCAACGTGGAGGTGGACCACGCCGCACCTCAGGCCGAGAGGAAGCTGATCATCCCCAAAGGAACCTACAAGGCCAAAGAGATCGCCGCTCCGGAGCTGGAG
>VXCM01005876.1:0-31127 GCA_014773175.1 Lucifuga dentata
ATGTATGAAAATTGAATATATTAGGCTCAAACATGCAAAATGGATGGTATGGTCCTTTAAATCTCAATGAGAAATCACTAAAATACTGTTATTTATCATTTAAAAACTTTTTACATTATATATATTTGAAATACTAAATAAAACTTATTAATGCACATTTTGGTGTTTGTTTAATAAAAAAAAAATACAATAAATAAAAAAAATAATAAAAAAACACTACTATTGAATACAACAAAAAAACACTACTATTGAATAAAATAGGGATGATGAGTGATTCTAAACTTTTGAGCAGCCGCGTACGTTGCTATAAGTTCCTGTTTTGCAGATCGAGCCAGACGAAAGAGAAACAGATCTCGTTATCATGGATCTATTTTTTGAACCTCATCATTAGGAATCAACATTCCCACCATTAATAGGATAATAAATATTGACTCTGATTTTTCTGAAAAATGTAAAGCACCTTGGCTGGATCCCAGTCGTGTCACTTCAGGTCAGACGGGGACTGAGGCGATTGGCTTGGCTTTGAGCCGGACTGTCAGTGTCTCGCATACCTCCCTGTTTCTCTGCCGTCAATTATTTCTATTTTGTCAGTCCACATGTGCTACATATGCTGTTTCACCCAACGCCAGGACATTGTCAGTGGTTAGATGGGTGGAGAGCGTGAAGGTGTCGCGGATCATTATTATCTCATACTGCTCTGCTCTCCACAGGTGTGTGTGTGTGTGTGTGTGTGTATGTGTGTGTCGAATTGCTTCTGAGACCCAGCCAATCTTAATCTCTTTAGTAGACCTCTTTGCCTTCCTAAGTAGATAATAGGTCAATTTTCTCATTTTTAGGTTATTTCGCTTTAATGTGCATTTAACAACATGGTCTCAGCGCACTTTTAACACACCAAAGTCCTGGCAGGGAAAAGCGCTCCATCATCCAAGCCGGGTTATAGTCATGGGTGTTTAGGACAGAGTGGAAGACCTGTGGGCTGCTAGCCCACACTAATCTGTAGCATCCAAATATACAAGAGAGCCCACAGGGGTTGGAGTCCATATTAATCATTCTGAACAGATAATTGTTTGGTATTTCATCACCCCAGCCCAGGTTATTTGTGTGTAGTAGGTCAGATTAAATCAAGCTTGACAGAGAAAATGTCTCATCTGGCCTTTAGCTGTCTCACTGCTGGAAAATGAATGGAAAGTTAGATTGGGTGGGCAAATATGGGAGATAAGGAGATAATTGGAATCCTTGATTTTATCAAAATAGGAGGAGGACGAGAAAGGGTTAGAATGACACGGAGGGAGTCGTAGGGAAGGCGAAATAGGTGGAGTAACGCTATCGTGATGAAGGGGAGTGGAGGAGGTGGTGAGGCGAGTGGGTATTAAACTCTGTAGGTGAGCGTAGCCTCTCTAGTGGGAAGTTTGGAAAATTAGGAAGCTTTTTTTTCCTCCTCCTTATTTTAGCATGGTCTCCCATAGCAACAGTGCTCCCTGATCTCCTCTGAAACGCAGAGATGCCCCCAGAGAGAGAGAGAGAGAGAGAGAGAGAGAGATGGCCGGTGACACTTAACCCTTATTAGCTCCAAGGAGCTGCTCACACAGATTGGACTTGATGTCTTCCAGCTGCTCTGCAAATGGCTGTGAGCAAGAGATGACTAGATGGGAGCAGAGAGAGCAAAAAAACAAAAAATAAAAATAAAAGAGAGGGATGAAAGGAGAGAGAGGAAGAACGGTGGGGGGTCCAAATCTATTAGAACATGTACTACAGCTGAGAAGGGAGATATTTGAATGGTCACATACATAGACATGCTTGTCATAAGTGCAAAAAAAAAAGTTAAAATATGCCTCATGTTTATTTGTTTATTTGTTTATTTCACAGGATCCACATTAGTTGATGCCTCAGTAACAACTTTGATCAATCAATCCTGACAAAATCACATATTTAGTTTAAAAAAGTCAATCACAGCATCTATATGCATGACTTAAAACTAGAAAAAAATGATATGCCAATGCATCACAAATGATAAACTTTGTCTCTGGGAAATTTCCTGATCCTGCCTCACCCTCCATGTGGATTAAAGACATTTTAGTCTTTCTGCAACTCCAGAAAATTAAGTTGACGTTTAGAGATCTATGGATCTGTTCTATAAGAGGTAGCAGGCCTTTCAGACATATATCCAGAACCTTCTTATGCTCCATCCGGCAACGGTTTGCAACTTTTTAAATACATATAGTTGGATACCCAGTATTTTTAAAAATTTTATTTTATTAATCAAGTTATTTATTTTTCTCTCTGGATCAGACAGATGGGTTTTGGGAGGGTGGGAGTTCCATGTAGATATGTCTTATAAAAATTGGTGAATTATCTTTTACAGCTTATATGATTTGTATATTATCATTTTTCCTTCACCTCATAAAGGGTTGTTGACAACAAATGATGAACTTTGCAGTGTAGCGGACATACAGTCATATCTGACCTCTGACCTCAATGATTCACCCTCTGCCAACCAAGAACAGACAACAAGGCCACANAGTCATATCTGACCTCTGACCTCAATGATTCACCCTCTGCCAACCAAGAACAGACAACAAGGCCACAGCAAGCACAGGACTGGATAATGGAAAAACAACTTTTACCTAAATAAGCTTTCAATTTCCTTTTAAAGATGAATTGATTTTGAGTATTTTTGATATATAATAGTAGGTAAATACATTTGTGTACACACAGACACACCAGCAGGCCCACTCTTCACAGAACTCCCAGGATGTGAGTGGGTAATGATGGAGGAGGGGTCAGCTGGGTGAGAGGGTAGTTTAACAGAAATAAAGCAGATGGTGTTGAACCGTTTCCACTGTGTGAACGCTGTGCCAGAAATGTGTTGTGCATGGTTTGGCATTGCACAACACCAGCAAACTCTGTGTGTTTCTTGGCATGTTTGCACGTACAAACACCTACAGTGTGGATTTAGTGTGTTAACGGTACTGCAATGTGTGTGTGTGATAATTATTGTGTATGTTCATCTTAACTTGTGCTGGTTTTTCTGCTTCACAGGTGTTCTCATGGATGAGATCAGAACTCACGGATGTCGAGTGTCTCAAAATTTTGCATACAGAATAATTTGTATTAAAATTTTTATACAAAATCCCCAGGCTGACAAAAAAAAATCATCCTGTGGTTCGGTTATGTAAAAACCTGTTTTAACTGCTGTTGCCGTTATGGAGATATATATTATCAGCTGCTGCTATGGTAGTTTAAGTCGTCCCAGACGCCCAATTAAAGAGCAACTTAACCCCCTCCTTCACATATTCGAAAAAAATGTGTTCAAATCCTGAAAAAAAAAAGAAAAAAAGGGCTACTATCCCCATCATGGCTCCCCCACGAACCCTGACGCCCTCCCATCTACACACACTACAGCGTTTCTGCAGCATCCCTCCATCAGTCGTTGCCCAGTTTTCATCCTGATGCTAATAGTAGCCACACATTTAAAATGGAAGACATTTCTCCCCCTAAATCTCCCAAATCTGAACTCTCCACATCAGGAGAAGGTTGATATTGTTTTATATGCCTTCATAGAGAAGCGTGACCCAGTGGGCGTGGAGCACATGGTAACTTCATGGCTTGTCTTGCCTCGCTTAGAGATCTGAAGGGCAGATCTCGTGGAAAAAAGGCAAAGCACAGCCTTTACAACGAACCCTCCAGATCCAGAATCATTTGATAGTATTATTAAGTAGCTTCAACATACACAAAACCACTCAAAAGTGATTTTCACATAGAATTAGTGTTTCCAGTCATGTAAAACTAGTTTAGTTTCATATGTATAAAATTATTCTATATGTCTGTTAGTATTTTGCACCTACAGGTTTAAAATAATTAGCAAGAAGCTGTAAAAAAATGAAGACATTTTATTGAAATTGTCCAGAATCCTGACATGAGTTGTAGATGATTCCAGATTCATGTAGAGAAGCTGGATGTGGTTCCAAAGATTATTAGGAAATTCTAGATTATTCCCTGATGCTCTAGAAAACTGATGCTGAATATTTACAAAGCAGAGATTACATCTCACTAAAATACTGTTATTTATCATTTAAAAACTTTGAAATACTAAATAAAACATCTTAACATACATTTTAGTGTTTGTTTCATATAATTTAAAAAATTGTTGTTGAAGAAAATAGCAAGAACTACTTAAATGACACATGATTCTAAACTTTTGAGTGGTAGTGTGTATCTTAATAACTTAAAAAAAAAGGGTGCTTTGGTGTAAAGTTGCTCTTTAAGCGTGGGCTTGTGTGTCTCCTCAGGCCAGGACAGGTCTGGCAGTCTGGCTGCTATGAAGGACTGGTGCTGCAGTGCAAGGAGACGGCAGTGGTGAGGCCTCTGTCTGCAGCCACAGCAGCTTCCAGCCTCTAAACACTGTAACTCTGCTGCTCCTCAACAAGATTCCTCATCTGTCCTCAGGCTGGACAGACAGGGAGATCAAATCTTCACGCTTTCTGGCTGTAACTCTGGGTTGTCAACTGCACCCTGAAAAATATCCACCATTAAAATTACAGAAACAATAAAATTTACACATAAATTTCATGGAGCACCTCCCTGTCTCTCCAGCGGCTCTGATTGGCTAAATAATCAAGCCAATGAAATGTTGTGACAGCAGTTCTTCGCTGTGTGTGGGAGGAGACTTTGTGATGATGGACCTCCGTTCTTTTGATGATTATATCATGACGTGCCGTGGAAATGGACTTATACTGTTACCTAACCGCCAGCGACACAGTCTACATTATGTTTTACTCTGTACGGTTAAAATGAGGCATTTAATGACTTACCAAATATTTTTCTCATTTGTCCTGATATACATTAGGGTCCAAAAGTTTGAGACTACTGTGAAAATGCTTCTATTTTGCATTCTTTTTGAATTTAATACCAGATTTTTCATTATAAATGATGTTATCATCTTAACAATTAGTGAAAAGATGAATCTTTGAAAAATGTCAGAATATCTTAGTGTTTGGTATGAATGTCAGCATATCTTATATTTGGTATGAATATTAGAATATCTTAGTATTTGGTATGAATATCAGAATATCTTATATTTGGTATGAATATTAGAATATCTTAGTATTTTGTACACCCCCCTTTAGCTTTAATGACAGCATCATGGACTCCACATGTCTGTAGAAACCTGATGAGCCAAGTTATCCCAGCATGATGTCACAATGTCCCAAAGAGCTTCTTGTGATGTCAGACTTTCTGATTATTTCCAGATTTACATGGAAAACATCNTCCCAAAGAGCTTCTTGTGATGTCAGACTTTCTGATTATTTCCAGATTTACATGGAAAACATCACAAATTTTCCATGTGGTCTCAGACTTTTGGACCCCACTCTATGTAACATAGTTATACTTTGACCACTAAAAATATCTCAGATTTAGCTGAGATAGTATAAGACCATTCCACAACGTTCAGCTGGTTTAATCTGGTGCTACTTCTCTTGGTTTTTTTTAATCAGTTTTCCAAAATCAGTCTTTTACTTTCATGCTTACTGCTTCTCTATCTCTTCTCTCTTTTTGTCTTCTTCCCTGTAATCTTTCTCTTTTCTGCTGCTTCTTTACCTGTCCTCCCTCCCTCTCCTCTCGCCCAGTGTGGAAGAGGGTGTTCGGAGCGTGGGCGGCTGTGGAGGAGTGGTCCTCTCTTGCACTGACAAGCTGAACAGACGCACTGTGCTGGTTCGACCCGTTAGCAAGCAGGAAGCTTTCAGCCACTTCTCTGGCTTTTTCCCTCCTGTAAGAACCCGGTGCTTCTCCTTCGTAGCCTGTCTGAACCGACTCTGCTTAACCTCCATCTACAGCAGCTGGAAAGAAATATTCTGTTTTTAGATGTTTTACAACTAAGTGCTTTGATTTGTTTGACGTCCTTTGTGGTCAAAATAAAAATTGCAAATTAATAAAATCAATCACATCTGATTTGATTCACAGGAATGTCTGATTAGATTTACAGTTCCTGCAGGAATCCAAAAGTTCATGTTTTAATTAATAAAATAAGTGATTAGCAGTTGTCTGGTCCACTGTGAATGGAGGTTTTTGCAGATTTTGTCCTGATATTATAAAGAGATGTGCATTTCTTTTAATCACAGCAGCATTTTGAGATTATTTTCTTTCCTTAATTTTAAATGATTCTCATTAAGTTTTCAAATCATTCATTAGACTGGAGATCTGGCTCTTCTGATAAATCAGAAATATGCCAGAAAAATTCAGCCTCAGAGGATAGCTAACATGACTTGGTGTTTTTCAAAGAATTTATGTGTCTCATAAAGGAAGCTGAGTTACTGCTCCAATCTAATTTAGAGCACAGAATATGAATAAATCTGCTCTAACACCCTTTTTTGTGCTCTTAGCTTCAGCTTGGCTTGCTCTGTTAGAGCGATATGGCAGCACTGAGAGCTGTTTTCTTGGAAGAGGTTAATTCCTGACATGCAAGGGATCAAACTGTTATCTCTAATCATGAAATATAGACTCCAAAAATTAGGCAAAAATGTATTTTCAATAAATATCTTTATTGAATATATCAGTCCTCAAGTCCAGGCCAAATTCATGTCTGTAAAGTAAACACAGTTTCATCCAAATATGTTTTTAATCATATTGGAAAAATTTGAGTTAAAAAAAAAAAAAATCTTATCCTTATCCAAGAATTCAGACCAAGAGCAAATACTTCACCCTGAACAATGTTGTACTTGTTTTCTGTGAGTATTCTTGTGAAATGAAGCATATGATCAGTGTATTCTGTCATGTCACTGCTGGTCAGACGGCAGCTAAAGTCCTGGAGGGCTCGCACCAGCAGCACGGCTTCCTGTCAATCACCTACACGCAGGCCATCACCAAAAACGTCCGTCACAAGCTCACCACCCGGCCCGAGCGACCTGCACGCTGCAGCGCTGGCAGCCAGCGGGTGACCTCCAACCCTCTGTCTGATGGCTCACCTCAGTACCTCAGAGAAATCCTGCTGACAGCTCAGCCCTTTGACGTCGTGCTGTCCTGCTCCTTATTGGCCACCATAGCCGCCGTGTTCCAGGTAGAGAAATCTGAGATTTTTAGACCTCCTGATTTTTGCATGACGGCTTTTTTACGACTCTCCTCCCCGACATGTAAATAAGGAAATACCGTAGTTACACCTCTTTCAAGGTATGGTGATGGTGGTGAAACGTCTGGAGCCTCATATAGTTTCTAGAAAATTCTTCATTCTTTGGGGGAAAAAAAAACACAATCCAAAAGAACTGAGCAAAAAAAAGTCTAAAATAATTTATAAAAGCTGTCAATTTTCTACTTGATTCTAGAATATTCTGGAAAATGAAAGAAAGTCTCCAAAAAATCAACAGTGTATCAGTGACTTTCACCTGCAGAGGGTTAAATCTGGCACCGTGTTTTATGAATCCTCCGTGTCTTTTCAGGCTACGGTGCCGAGACGCTACAGAGAACGTGGAAAGTCGGCGGGCCAGCCAATGAGAAGCCACACGCTGACCTCCCGCTGTTTGCCTCTCATCTACATCAACACCAGCGTGATCAGGGTCTTCTGCCCTGGAGCGCAAGACAAACACGCCACGTCAGGTTAGCGAGCTTTTCTCTTCTCTACACACATGTACGCATTGAAAACGTGTGTATTTCCATTACAGCAGAGCAACGTGCAACGTCTGACATGTTGGGTTCTTCATGCCTGTGGTGTCTGCATGGAAGCTTTGTCATGTCCGTCCAGACGTAGCAGAGACACCACATTAGCTTGCAGAGACGTTTGCTAAGAGTTGAGGTTCTGGGTGATCTCACCACAATTTCATACTGCGACAGGATAGAAAATTCATTGTCTGAAAGGCACAGATGAAGGTTTGTTTTGTCTGCTGGTGGTATTGACCGTGCTGATTTTGTTTCTGCATACGTGTGTTCTTTCAGATTCCCATGTGAAAAAAGAAGACACTCTGGTATTAAAGCTGGGCTCCCTCAGCATGGCTCCTCAGGCGGATAACCCGTTGACCCGCACTGTTCTACGTAAAGACATCTACCAGTAAGACAAACTGTCTTCTCACTGCTGAAATGTGGGATAAAAATAGATCCTCATTAATGCCTTTACTTTAGCCATAAACTAAAACTAAACAAGAACTTCAGACATACATAGGAGATACAGGAAACGTGGACACAGTTACAAACCTAACCGTCATGGTTATACATACACACACATGCACATGCACACGCACACGGTGCACCAGTTGCATGAAGAGTTTTTGTCTCCTGTGATTAGCTGACAGGAAGTTCTGTCTCCTTGCTTATGCATTGGGATATACAACTCTCTCTCTCTCTCTCTCTCTCTCTCTCTCTCTATATATATATATATAGATATATATATATATATCTATATATATATATATGTATATAATAAATGCTACAGAGTGTAAAAATAGAGATTTTAAAATTTCGACAGAATATGAAATAAAAATAATCACATAATAGTTAGCTGGAACTGCAGTTCTTGCAGAAGTTGCACTGTGATTGCTACCAGCTGAAGCTGTTGCCCAACAGGAGCTGAAATGGTGAAATTTATTACTGAGCAGATATAAAAAATAAATCATGTTTTAAAAAACATTTTTAAAACTTTTATAGCATAAAGATCTGACTAAAATACACTTAGACTGGTACAAGGTTGGAGAGAGATTAAGCTTAAATGTTTGAGAATATCTCAAAAAGTACAGCTGTTGTAAATGCCAAAATTAATTAATGAATACTTGCCTAATTGAACTGAATATTTTAACATCTGAAATAATTTTTTTAAATTTTTTTGCATAAAGGAGTAGATGAGCAGTGAAAATGAATGTGTGTGTGTGTATCTGGCAACCAATCACATCAAAAACCAAAAACTGCTGGAATTGAATCTGATATTTCAGTTAAGATGCAAACTGTTAAACCACTTTATGATGGGAGAGGGCCGGTTCAGTGAGAAATATTAAGTGAAAATCTTTAATAATATCTTTAAAAAGTTAAAAGTTACCAAAAGCAATGGAACACAAATCTTAAATGAGATGAATGATTCAGTGACAGAGTGAAGTTTCAAGCACAAATCCTATTTATTTCTTATGGAAAAAGGCTGAAAACAACATTAATATCTCAAAAAGCATGAAAGTTATGAACACCAATAAGTCTTAATAAGCTGAATATTTGAACGTTAGAAGAGTGTTTCTAGCTTAAAAAATGAAGAACAAGAACACTAAAGGTCAACTTCAGTGTTTAAATGCATGTAAATTAACAATAGATCAATAATCTAATCAAATTCACTCATTAGTTGTGAAAAATACACATAAATAAACAAAAAAAAAAACAGTAAAAAACTTAATTTAAATGTGTTCTATCTGTCAGGCTTATAAAGTATTTTGTTTCTCAACCTGTGGGGGACGTTTTTATTGTACGCACCTTGCTGTCTCCCTCCCTCTCTTTAACACACTTAACTGCTCTCTCTCAAAACTCTCCCGTTATTTAATCCCGTCTCGCTTTACACACAGCTTTATCACATTAAGCCTCCAAACACACACACACACACACACACACACACACACACACATACACACACACTTTCAGNCTCTCTGTCTCTCACGCACACGCACACACACACACACACACATACACACACACTTTCAGCCCACCCCAAACCCTCCGAGTGGACCACACTTCATTAAAGGTGCCACTCAAAATTTGCCTGACCTCAAGTCACACTCCATAAAAGCTGTGTGAGACAAGTGTCTGTGTGCGTGTGCATGTGTGTGTGTGCGTGATGTGTGTGTACCTGTGCGTATGTCTATGTGCACATCTGTGTGTCTTCCTGATGCTGGTTGCTTGCTTTGGAGGGTTTTTTTTTTTTTTTTTTTTTTTTTTTTTTTTTTTTTNTGAAACACAAGACTGTTGACATAAGCCTCCCACCCCCACACCCACTCCCATCCCCCCCCCATGCCATGCGGATCAAAGCCGTGAGCGAGGGGAAAATCTGGACTTCTGAGGGAAATAGTTCTGTGCAAAACACATTTCCCTGCTACAGGCAGCTAAGAGAATCTGGATTGTGTCATAGCTGCCTCAAAACCGCAGCCCCACGGCGTGTGTGTGTGTGTGTGTGTACAGGCAGATATGGAGTTGGCAAACACATGTAATGAGGGAGATAAAAGTAATGCCTAATGCTTTGTGCAGCTGCTAGTGAGATGTGAGCTGACACCAGAAGCGAGGTGGAGAGAAAAGGAAAAAAAGATAAAGGTGGAGGAGATTGTAGACATTTCTCTTTTCTTTTGGTGGAAGCATCACGAGTGGGAGATTCCATCAAGCAGGGAGGCGGAGAGTCCAGTACGATCTATAACCATCAAGTCAAGATGGAGACAAATCCTTCTTCCTGTCCAGATTTCTTCCAGAGTAGCATGTTATCTCCATCACGCCTTTGATGCATGGAAGTGAGGATGTTACTGATCAGTAACCATGGCTACCGTTTGCAGAAAGTTTTTGCAGCATTTATTTTTTTTTATTCCTTTCAGTGTACCATGCTGAAATGCGTGTTGTTTGTTTTGGTGCGAGTTCGTACAGCTAATGGGATGAAACTCCGCCGTCTCCATGGGAACACTGGAGTTTCCATAGAAGTGGTGCTTAGATGTATTTTGTTGGCACGTTGGACATATTGTTATCACGTCAGATGATAAATGATGGGCTTGTGGAGATGGAAAATATCTGTTTTTCTCAGGCTTTCACCCCAAAAACCAGTCAGCCCAGCCATGCAATTTCACCCTGTATTGGCCAGTAATGTTCTGTCTCTAGTAGTTAGAGGATTGGAGGCTCTGTGGCTTCTCAAAGACGTGGATGGCCTGGCAGTTCCCTCCCTCCAGTTCCCTAAACACACACATATATACGTAAAGAAGGCATACAGTAAATATAGTCACGCTCACATGCATAAACAGTTAGATATTCTTTTTTTCATGCACACACTCACACCCAAATGTGCATATACAGTGGATACGTACACAGAAACACACATGTGCATGTGCTCCCACAGTGGGCATGACCCTGTGTACAAACACACCCACATCCACTCACCCACTCAACCTCCACACACAGAAGCCAAGAGCCACCACTTCCCTCTNACACCCACATCCACTCACCCACTCAACCTCCACACACAGAAGCCAAGAGCCACCACTTCCCTCTTTGCAGCGAAACCCAGGAATTACACCTAACCGCTCTGTGTGTTCATTCTTCCGTCGCTAACCCTGAATTATCCTTCACCACCTTCCCCGCTCACATCTGCCCTCCAATTGAGGACGATCGCACTTTTGAGTCACATGATTGATCGTTTTTAGATTGGAGACTAGTTGCTGCAGCGTTACCAGGCGCTCCGCTGAACTCTGCTGCGTGTGTTCACCCAAGAGGAGCGGAGAAAGTTGTATTGATGGTCTGTAATCTTGTGTTTATCATCCATAACAAACTGTGTTTACCGCCTATAACAAACTGTGGCTGCAGGAAGAAATACGTCTTTGACTGCCAGTAGCAATTTGCTGCACTACAAAATTGCATCCACGTTCAAATTGAATTACCGATCTGTGCAGTTATGCTGTTAAAGACAAAATGAAATAACTATCCCGCAATGTCTGGAAGCAGGAATTGCTCTGATGCCACCCTAGTTGAGAAGAAAAGGGATTTTATCTTCCCATTTCCAGTGAAGGTTAAAATGGTGAGAAAGTGTAAACATCCTGACCGAGCAAATCTTCCTCCATTTTTTACTAAACGCTGTTTCTGTTACACTTCAAAGCTCCTCGGCTTCCCTTTCAGCCTGAACATTTTCAGAGCGCCATGTGTATTTATCATGTAGAGCAGATAGATTTCCTCAAAGAAGGTCAAATAAACCCCTTTGACTGTAAGTCTGTGAGTTGACATCCACTACCAGCTTCATTTGGTAACAATTAACACGGTTTCATTTGATCATGTGATGTCGGATTTTGAAGGAGGGGGTCCCCAGCGGCTTCTTCGCTAAGCAGGAATTATGACACGGTGCTGCACCCCCTCCCCCTTTACTCCCTCTCCANCGGCTTCTTCGCTAAGCAGGAATTATGACACGGTGCTGCACCCCCTCCCCCTTTACTCCCTCTCCATCTTCAACTACAAGGCCACTGTCAATTTACACAGCTGAAATCATTTTCCTGTCTTGAAAAAGCGGGAGTTTTCCAAGTACATGAGTGCCGGCCCTTGGAATGTCCAGCATGCTTTCAGCCATGACTTTCTTGTGGTTTTTGCCCTCTGTGTAAAAATCTCACAGATCTATTGCTCCCCACTCTCATTTTCTGTCACTCTCTCTCTTCTCTCTGTCCTTTTTTTCCAGTGAGTTTTTTTTTTTTTTTTTTTTTTTTTTTTTTGTTCATGGAACACTTAAGAAGCTTCTTATAAGAGGCAGGGCAGTTGAGGCAAATGGGGCCCATGCTTTCAGCTGCCTGTTCTTTTTTATAAAGGCGCCGTATGACACATGGGTTACATCTGTATTTTAGTTAGCAAATATATTAGCCCAAAATTGGCCTTTTATTAATTTCAATATCATTTAATTACTTCAGCAGTGAACAGACTGAAATACGTAATGATTAACACACCACCTGGCCTGCCAGCAATTTAAAAAAAAAAAAAAAAAGGTTCAGAGATTAAATCCAGCTCTCATGTGGCATTTTCCGACTAAGCGCCAAAGGAAAGAAGTATTTACGCACTGATGCGCAGAACCTCAAAAACACATTTTGGCACGTTAATCAAAATAGTTTACAAACTATTTAACCAAAAACGTTTGGTATCCATGAGATCCAGAGTTTGGAGGAGGGAGCGCTCCACCTTTCCCTGCAGCACCTGTAACCAAGTATCCCCATGTGGGTTTTACTGACAAGCCCACCTCAACCAATCAGAGGCATGCAGCGGCAGCAGCGTGAGGGTGCTGCAGCCAATCGCATCGCACATCCACGTTGGGGTTTAAATACTGGCAGCGTACAGAATGGAGAGAATCAGGAAGGAGTCAAATAATAAACAATATTGATTAGTTAAATCGTTGGTAATGATTGAGAAGAATTGATTAATGACTAACATTCCAAATTCTGAAAAAGCCATTACCATCTGATATGATTAGCCGTGTTGATATGTTGGTCAGGCTCTGTGATATTAAAACAAATACTTATTAAGGCTTTATGTGGATAGATTGACTGTAGATTTTTTCATCCCATCTTCCTCTGCACCTTTTCACTTTGATAAAGGTGGATAAAGGTGCATTTACATCACACGGACGACGTCTGCATTGTTTTAAATTATGAGTGGTTCACAGCTTTCAAACCTCAATTACTTCATGTTTACACCACTTTCACGTCTGCGTCTGATTTGAGCATAAAGCAGCATTAACCATTATTAAAAGTTATTAGTGCAGCACTCGTTGAAAACGTGTTCGGAGCGGGCTGGATTTTATGGCGTGCGCCGCTGCCTGCCATTAGTGCCCCTGGAGCGGAACATATGCTGCCACGCCAGAGTGTATCCTGCCGCGTGGACTACTTTTTACCGGCACAGCTCAATTTGAGAACCACTCATCCAAACAACTNTGCCGCGTGGACTACTTTTTACCGGCACAGCTCAATTTGAGAACCACTCATCCAAACAACTTCACATGCAACGCTGCACATCTTTGGGTCCTGAGCAATGAACCTGCCAAATTTCAACTTCCTACAGTGCTGGGTTCTAGAGACGTTGGTGCCACAGACAGACAGACGGACAGAGAAACTGTAATTATAGATTAACAGTGATTAACTGAAAGTGAAAAAAAAAAAAAAAAATTAAAGATTCACTTCCACAGCCGGTGTGTGTGTGCATGTGTGTTGCCCCTCCTTATTTGTCTGTGTGCCTGCTTGCGTGTGTGTCAGCACGTTTCTGTGTGTGTGTGTGTGTGTGTGTGTGTGTGTGTGTGTGTTTGTGTGTGTTTGCGTCTTAAAATATCCTGCTCATTTCCCGGCATTCCCACACCTCGATGACACAGCTCTAGATTCCATCACACACTCAGTTAGCTCATGGTCTGTTCGAGGAAGATGAAGGGAGCATCCCACAGCCACAAAATATGCTTTTTGTTATTTGTTTTGATTGGTTCGCATGCCTGCGTTTCCATGGCAACGGCCGAGCAGGGTGCTGTGTCAGTGGTGATGCAGAGCCAAGTCAACATGACGTGTCTTCATCGATGAATTCTCTCTTTCTTCTCGCTTGATTTCCAGTGTAATTCTGTTCTCAGTGCAGATTTTTCTTTCATCCTTTTCACTTTTATTCTTTTCATCTTATCTTTATAATTTTTTATTTGCACTATTGTGATGTTCTTTTCCCTGTCTGCATTTCTTTGTCTTTGTTCTCTCATTTCTCATCACTCTCTCTATCCTTCTTCTCTCCTTCTTTCATCACTTTCCTCCCTGATCTCTCCTTATCACTTCCTTTTATGCTCCCTTCTACCCTTCTCCCACTTTCCTCTTTTTATTTTCCAGTTTTGTTCTGCTGCTTTGTTGTCTACAGCATGTATTTATTTATGTGCTCTTCATTACTTTCCACTCTCTCACCTGCCTCTGTCCATTTTGTCCCTCGTTCTGATATTTTCTCCTCTCACCACATCTTTTTGGTATTTTCTACTCTTGCTTTTCCTCTCCATCTCTGCATTTTTAGGCTCAGGCTAGTTCCATTCGCTGCACGCTATGGCTTCATGTTGCTGTTGAGTTGCTGCCTGGTTAGCCCATATATGCGTCATAATAAGTGGTTGTGATGGGGATCTCCCCTCACAGATAAACAGATAAAAGCTCCGTGAAGCAGAGCTCTGACCGTTACTAATGACATTTCCTGGCAGTTCTCCCTCAGCAGCAGTGTGGATGGAGGGATGGTGAAATACAGATATATGAGGTGTAGAGGTGCCAGAGTGGTAGCAAAAAGAGAGAAATGTGGCAAATATGTTTTTCATCCTTTTTTTTTAAACATATATTTATATATATAATTTACAAAAAAACAACTTTAACTACTGACCTCTTCAGCACAAGTTGCATGGTAGAACTTTAGAGAGACATCAATACCATGGATACCAAACTGTTTATTTCAGCAGAACAATTTTGGGAACTCATTCCTTGTAAATAATTTTGCTGTGAAAGCAACACACCCACATTAATGTGAAGTTTACTATGTAAATTGCAGTCATTACTACCAATAAGTCTACAATCTATTACTCTTTACTCAATAGAGTTAAAATTTGTTTTCATCACATATCGATAATGATGATGTTCCATTACATAAATAATATACACCAATCAGCCACAACAAGTGAAGACAATAACATGGATCATCTGGTTACCATAGCAGCTGTCAGGGGGTGGGATATATTAGGCAGCAAGTCAACAGTCAGTTCTTGAAGTTGATGTGTTGAAGCAGGAAAAATGTGCAGCGTGAGGATCTGAGCCACTTTGACAAGGACCAACTTATGACGGCTAGATGACTGGGTCAGAGCGTCTCCATAACGACGGGTCATGTGGGGCGTTCCCAGTATGTAGCGGTCAATAGCTACCAAAAGTGTCCAAGGAAGGACAACGGTGAACTGGCAACAGGGTCATGGCCGCCCAAGGCTCATTGATGCGCATCGGGCGAAGGCTAGCCAGTCTAGTCTGATCCTACAGAAGAGCTGCTGCAGCACAAAAAGCAGAAAAAATGGATGCTGCTATGATTGAGGGTGTCAGAACACACAGCATGGCGGCGTGCTGCGTAGCCGCAGACCGCTCAGAGCACCATGCTGACTCCTGTCCACCACCCAAAGAGCCTACAAAGGACACGTGAGCGTCAGAACTGGACCATGGAACGATGGAAGAAGGTGTCCTGGTCTGATGAATCAGATTTTCTCTGACATCATGTGACGGCCGGGTGTGTGTGCATGGTTTACCTGGGAAGAGATGCACCAGGTGCATTATGGGAAGAAGACAAGCTGGCGGAGGCAGAGTGATGATCTGCTGGGAAACTATGGATCCTGATTCATGTGATGTTACTTTGACACATAGCACCTAAACATGGCTGCAGACCAAGTCCAGCCTTCATGGCAGTGGTATTTATTCCCTGATGTCATGTCCACACTGCAAACATTGTTCAGGAACGGTTTGAGGAACATGACAAAGAGTTGAAGGTGTTGACTTGGCCTCCAAATTCCCCAGATCTCAATCCAATCCAGCATATGTGGGATGTGCTGGAAAAACAAGTTTGATTCATAGAGGCCCACCTCTCAACTTCCAGGAGTTGAGGGATCTGCTGCTAACGTCCACAGGACACCTTCAGAGGTCTGAGGAGTCCATGCCTCCACGGTCAGAGGAGGGGACCTACACGATATTAATCAGGTGGTTTAAATGTTGTGGCTGGTTGGTGGATGTAACCCTTCACCATTTAAGTGAATATAGAGATAGTTTCAGTAAATAGTTTAACATTTATGACTCTTAGATTTCACTGATTGGTCATTTAGTTGCAGCTTAAGCAGCAGTTTGTTTTTGCTGAGTTGGAGTCAGTGAGAGTGAAGGAAAGGTGGATAAAATCAACACATTGGCTCCATTTAAAGCTTCAGATCTGTCACAGTTCCATCGTCTCAATAAATCAGTTATGCTGCTGCAGGATTAGGAGACCTCGCTGGTTTTATGCATTATGACCTCTTATCCCACGCTGTGAATGAGCCTCTCATGCCTCAGTGAGACAGTTGCGGCTTTTTTTTTTTTTTTTTTTTTTTTNAAATTTCATATGAAATGTCTTTTTTTCTGTTTTGCTCTCAGCTGGTCTCTCTCTCTTTTGTCTTCTCTCTTCATCTCTCTTTTCCTCATAAAAACCCAGCGTTCCCAGTAAATGATTCATTAGATGCTTCAGTGCACACTTGCTTCATCACTCACTTTAGTCGGCTGCCAAGTGCCCCATTTCCCCGTTTGTTTACACGAGTGAAAAGTGCGGCGGCTTTGCTTCGCTGCCGCAGCAGAGAGGAGCTGGTCAGGCCACACACGGAGCCGCTCAGGCCTATGCTTATAGATGCTGATTTAGGAGTTACTTTAAAAACTCTCCTGGCTGCTGCTGAGCAGGTTTAATGATAAACTCATTTCATAGGAAGTGACGGCTCCTGATTCAACCAGCAGAGCTTAATAATACTGTCTTAGAAGAATTAAAGCAGCCTGATTTAGCACGGCCGTTAAGCTGCTCCAGCAGAGCGGCCGAAATGATGAACAGAATTTATAGGTGACGAGCGTAACCCACCAAAAACGTGGTTTTGTGACGGTAATGCTGGAGGAAAGTCATAAAGCTTCTGAAATGGCTCCCTGTTGGTGCATCGCGTTTCCACTCGCTGCTTTGAGCAGCACTTTAGCAGAGTGGAAGTGGTGCCTCTGTTTGCCCAGACAGACATGACCAATTTAAGTCAATGATCTCTGTCTAGCTGCTCTTTACTTTAAGGCTTTTAAAAATATAATCAGGGAATCTTAATTCCACAGGCCTTAATTCCACTCTTGCTATTCTCAACAGAATAATGTCAGTGTGTCGTTAACACTGAACTGTGGGGGAAATGACTTTCTAAAACTCTGTAATTGCATGGGTACTTTTTTTTTTTTTTTTTTTTTTTTTTTTGCTGGTTCTATGTCAGGGCTGCTGCTGCCCTAATGATTCAAGAGTTAAAAATACCTTCACAGAATTCATAAAAATAATCATGGTAACAACATTAAATAAGCAGCGTGACAATTAAAGCTCATTCATAAAACTTCACTTACAATAATCTCTGCATCTTTTTCCCGTTTCTGACAGTTGCTGTAAGGTGTGTCACAGATAAAAGCCAATGAAGATCGGTGTGTTAACGAGTTTCATCTGGTGTCAAAGCGACTGATCAGCTGATTGGGCTTAAATATCGAAGTTATTGATCACTATCACACGTGAGGCAAATACAGTTTAAAATGTCCCAGATTTCACACCACTGAAATTGACCACCAAACTGAAACATGTCTTAATTTTGGTGTGACCTGTGTTTTATGAATCGCTTCTCCGACTTGTAAATAAGTAAATACAAAGTAAAAAAAATTCAAGGCAAAACGCTAAAGATGCTGGTAACACTCATTTATGAATGAAGGAACACGTCTCTGTGACATATGGCCTTATTGAAACGTTAAGTTTGGCACTGTGTTTCATGAATTCCGCCCCTTGTTTTGAAAATAATCCAGTTTCACGTTGCGATTGCTTTAAAGTTTGTCCAGTTATAGTGAATTGAAGGTAAATGTGATGGTGTGGTTGTTCTAACAGGGAAAACAGCACAGAACCAGCAGCAGACCTGCCCAGCAGTCAAACAGATAAGTACCTAATCGTGCTAAATATTTCACCAGTGATACTGGGTCTGGTTGATCTTAAAGCCGGGGGGGGGGCATTCCTGTCCTCATCCCAGGAGGCCGAGAAGACAGACATCGTGTTAGGATGGTTAGAGCTGGACCTCAACTGTAATCATTTAGCTCCATTTTTTTCCTTCTCCTTTTCATCTTCTCTCTCACTTTTAGATCTATATCCACACTCTCCCTCTCTTCTAGAAAGAGAGAAGATAAAATAAGCAGGATTCGGAGGGTCAGCCAGAAGAAACATTTTTTTGTGGGTCAGCAAATGAAACACCTGGTGCTGGTAAACCCAGGAGACATATTTCACATCGCTTTGACACTCAGGATTAATGCAACATCAAATTGTTTTAAAAATGCGGACGAATGCTACCCCGAATAAATCACGTGTCCCCTTTTATTAAAGTTTGCCCAAAACTGTATGCTGGGATGTCCTATGTGCAGCCGACGGATGAGACTAGGAATGGCCTCATGTCAAAACCGCCCTCGAAACAGCGTTGTAATCTGAAGAGGAAGTTTAGACTCAGCCACCGAATACTGCTGCGGCTTTGAGGTGGATTATTCCCCCCTTCACCTTTTTTTCCCCCTCCCTCCAGATAAATTGATATTTCTCATTCCGTTCTGTGGGAACCGGCTTGATAAATGGATTTCTGCGTCCCAGATGATACAGCGAACGTATTGTATGACGTGTAAGCTGAATTCATGGAAAGGGGGGGGNGGGGGGGGGGGAATGCCATTTGCTTCCAGCGGCGTTAGTGAGTGGAAGGCTTTTGGTTTGTGTTTGTGGGGCTAGTGTTACAAGAGCAGAACAGAGGAAACCAGATGA
Source organism: Lucifuga dentata (assembly GCA_014773175.1). Lineage (NCBI taxonomy): Eukaryota > Metazoa > Chordata > Actinopteri > Ophidiiformes > Bythitidae > Lucifuga > Lucifuga dentata. The sequence goes on from VXCM01005876.1 coordinate 19,225, forward strand.
ATGTTAGTGGATTTGATCTTTGATCGGTGAACCAGAGTACCTGACCGCTGTGTTCAATCAAAGCGACCGCTCAGCATGAGGCTATCAGTCATGTGAGGGTCTGCTTCTGCTCCGGGCGATCAGGCCCACCGCACGCTGAGCCTCGTTCTTTCCACTAAAGTCTGACTAGATAATGTTGAATCTATATTTATCTACCTATATATCATCCCACGTCTTCATTACCTCTCTTCCTGCCTCTCTAATGCTGCTTATCTGTCATTGGTCGGGCTTTGAAATGCAGGTCTGCTCATTGCGTTTAGCGGCCGTGGAGTTGCGCTGCATCTTGTGTTGCTGTGTTGTGGTGTCTGCTGACTTCTGTGTACAGCCTGCGGTTCATTCCATAAATATCTGTGGCCTCTCTGATGTTATTCTCAGGCCCTCGGCTCTGTGAGAAGATTGCACCACAACACTTGTATTCCTCGGCCTGTAGTTAGAGGTTTAGGGGGATTAGGCGGCAGAAAACCCCAGCCTGGGCCACGCTATATGTCTTTATGGTCGTTTTTGTGAGCATGATTGTGATGCAGAGGAAGAAGAAGACTGAACTCGGGATATTAAGACTCACCGCAGGAGAGTCAAACAAGTAAACCACAATTGTTTCTCCCTTCTTATGTACTTACACACTCGCTCACCCTATCAACTTCATTTCTTCTTGTATAAGCCGTTTGGCTGACAGCTGGCTGCTCTGTCAGCTCCAGTTCCTCCATCTCGCCGCGTAACCAAAAACATCTACGGACAACCAGCAGTTGTCCTCTCTTTTGTTGTCTTTTTTTCCCGACCTTTCCTGACAGCTCGTTGCCTGCGGTGGCGGACAAGGTGACGGACCTTTTTTCAGATCTTCCGGGAAACTGCTGTCGTGTTTTGGTGTGCCGCTGTCAGTCAGGTCGGGACGCATGCTGACAGAGGCGAGAGGGATCACGCCTCAGCTGTCCTGCTCGCAGAAAAGGCCTGAGCCAGGGTTTGACCACGGAGCTCCAGCCCTGTGTGTGTGTGTGTGTGTGTGTGTGTGTGTGTGTGTGAGAGAGAGAGAGAGAGAGAGAGAGAGAGAGAGAGAGAGAGAGAGGTTCATCCTCAGGCAGGATACATGTTCTAATAATACACCCGTACAACCACTGCAGCACACACGTTTTACCAGTGTTTCTTTATTACAATGTGCTGTTTCTGCACATGCACATACACACACACACACACACACACACATCCAATATTACGTGCAGCGTGTNTGTTTCTGCACATGCACATACACACACACACACACACACACACATCCAATATTACGTGCAGCGTGTGCGTGTGTGTGTATGTGTGTAAACCCAGGCTGCTGTGTTTTTGTTCCTCTTCTCCCCGCTCATGACATGTTGACGTTCAGGCATCCTGTGTGGGGGTTTGAAGGCGTCATGGTGCTTTCAGGGAGGCTCGGACCAGCAGCCACCCAGCGGGATTGACTGGTAATGGAATGCAGGAATATTAATATTCGTTGGGTGTAATTCATAAAACACAGCACCAGATTTATGATGACAATAAGGTCAAATAGCATCACGCCACCATGTTCGTAAATGTAAATGTTAATATTTATGTAGTTACATTTCAGGGAAGTGATTTGTAAAACACACCATCACGCATCCTGGTGGTAAATTTTAGCTTTAAGAAATCTGGGTGATGTTTTAAATTTTATTGGCCTGACGTGTGTTAGTGAACAATAAATTTAATAGATAGGATCACTGAATTGATCAGTTGGATTTATTTAATAGTGAGTTTTTTTTTTTAATCTGATCTCGCACATTCTAGCAGCACCGAGCCTCTTCCTCAAGCATCAACCTCAACCTCTGCTTTATGTGTCTTTTACCCTCACACACATCACCCCCACCCCCACCCTTTGTGCACCAGGACTCTCAGTAGTGTCTGGATCTCTTATGTGTCTTATCTTANCCCCCACCCTTTGTGCACCAGGACTCTCAGTAGTGTCTGGATCTCTTATGTGTCTTATCTTAGTGTCGGTCTGTTAAAACATGGAGCTCTAATGCAGAGAAGATGGGTTTCCTTTACAGTTTTAACACATCATTTTCACTTTTAACACGAGAGGAAGCAATATGACGCAAGGCTAATGAATTATGTAGCTTTTGTCTATAACACACCTTAAAGGACCATACCACCCATTTTGCATGTTTGAGCCTAATATATTCAATTTTCATACGTTATATTACTGACAATCATTTCCCAAAGGATAAAACCATATTTCAGCTTTCCTGATATTTTGCAAAATCTCTTAATCTTTCAAAATCAAATATTCAAGTGATACACCCACCTTAAAAATCCATGTTTCTCCTGCTAATAGTTACACAGCCTTATGAAGTCACGGTCCTTTAAATTTTTCCATAAACGCAGGTCTTCTTTTGGGACTATATTCCCCGGTGGAGGCATACATTCACTCCACGCTTTTTATTGAGCTTAAACACTAAAATTACATAACTTCTAAAAAAACCTGAATACACGTCTTGTTGGTGATGATGGATTACCTATCCCAAGAACGTTTACAGTATCAACAAGTTGATTTTAATAGCAGAATGAACTGAAACCAATGGAGGTCTGGAAGGTAGGAAAAACATTTTTAATTTACCGTTCTAGTAGTATGCTTTGGGAAATGATTATCAGTAACATTACATGTATGAAAATTGAATATATTATGTTCAAACATGCAAAATGTCTGGTATGGTTCTTTAAAACGTGTTGTTAATTGGACAATAATGTAAGGTAAACTTTATGAATGAGCTTCAATCATCACAGTGTTTATTTAGCATGATACCATGTAGTTACCATGATTTTTTTTTTAAATAAATTGCCCTCATTGTTTCTCCTCTTCATCTCATTTCTATCCCAAAGGATTTACATGTAAATGCTGAACATGAGTCCAGACTTACAGCAAGACGATAGATTTGGATGAGCAGTTATTTAAAACATATTTTTTTCTCTGGGAAATGAGGATGCTGCTGAGAATATTCCTGTGATTTTGCAGTATGCACCCATTATGTAATTTCAATGAATATAATTATGGCAGCGGGTTATTTTAAGGTCTTTCCAGTATACAAAGAACTCATAAATTCAAACATATTATGTTTGCGTAGTGTCTGAAAGAAGCTTTGTGTGTGATTCTGTAAGGTTTCCCATGTGTGTGTGTCTCTGTGTGTGGTCAGTCGTTTCCCACCAAATGGCAGTTATCAGACACAGTAGAACTTCAAACTAAAGTAGAGGCAATTGGAGGTTCAACTAGGAGTACGAAAGGAAAAATAAAGAAGCCAACCTCAAAAAAAGAAAGAATGCAGATCCCTTCAAATGTCCATGTGTGAAGCCACAAGCTGTTCTGTGGCTCTGGGAAGCCGATGGGGTAATTGCCTAATACATGTGTAAGAAGAGGCACATTACAACCCCAGGAGGCCCAAACCGACATGAAAGGAGGAGAGGCTGGCAGAGATGCTGCAGAACAGCTTCCTGCTCTTTACCACTTACTTTTCTTCCATCCTGCTTTACATAGAAAAGAATAATATCAGGGTGGAAAGTTCATCTCTCTGCTCTCTTTGTTTGAGCCTGACCTGCTAGTTTTACATTATCCTGCATCATGTGATCTTGTGACAGAAACCAAAACTGGGAGAAACATCAAGCTCTCACGACCAGCAATTAATCTGCAAAATCATAGAATATGCTAGAATGAGACCCTTTCTAGATGAGTTACACATTTAGAAGCTTTTGAGTTGTTTGTAGCAGTGCTATTTTTAAGCAATTTCTCTAAATTGATCATAACACGACCTGAGCAATTAATTAATTTGTGAACTTACTTTTCTAGAAAATGCATGTTTTCCCCTCAGTTATAACTTTATTATACTTAGTGCAGGTGCAGTACCCGTATACCTGTTCAGAACAGGCCGGAGCTGCCATAATGCAGTTCTGCATGACTTCCTAGCTTTGTTTGCTGTATGGGGTCGGGTTGAGACCGTGCCACTGGACCGGAGCGTATCCTGCCACGTGGACTACTTTTTACCAGCGTGGCTCAATTCAAGAACCACTCATCCAAACAACTTCACACGTGACACTGCATGTCCATGGGTCCTGAGCAATAAACCTGCTGAATTTGAACTTCATACAGTGCCGGTGTAGCAGGCCAGATTAAGCCCCCGCCAAACCATACCTGGATAGAGTCTGATCGAGGCCAAAATATACTCCGAGGTTTTAAAATAGCCTAGGTTGGTTATTTTGACCTAGACCAAATTATACCCCACTAGTCCATATTATACCCCCTTGTGTTTTTCATAAATTAGTCTGTATTTCAATATCCAGAGTTTCTTTCCATCATAATTTAAAAAATAACACGTCATTGCAACATCGACTTTTTTGATAAATTATAAGGTTGTCATCAGGGTTAGGGTTAGGGTGTGAAAGTCTGTGAAATAAAACCAAAAACTTATGTATCCTTGATTATTGTGTGTCTGAGTGTGGGGTATAATCTGGTTTTAGGGGGATGAAATAGCCTAAATAACACCCCGGGGTATAAACTGGACTAGCCCAGGATATACCCGAGGTATAAAACAGGCTAGCCCACTTTAACCCTGGGGATAGTCTGGGCAGGGGTACATCTTAGGCTGTTACACCAGGTTCTAGAGATGTTGGTGCCACAGACAGACAGAGTCTTTATCGATAGATAATGAAGTTACTTCATCCTACTCGTTTTCAGACATTTGGTTATTTTTGTCTTTTATTTATTTATTGTATTTATTTATTTAAAAGGGACCATGTACAGTGCTAAACATAAATGTTGCCATTTGATGTATTGTACCAGAGTTAGCTTAGAGCTAATTTTCATCTGTAGTCCCTTGGGATTTTGCTTTCTTTGTTTTACTGCCATGCCTGATAAATCAGTTTCAGTTGATAATTTTCCGAGCGTGTCCTGGGAAAGCTCCATGTTTGAAACATAAATTAAATGGCGATGACAGCGGCGTGATTCAGCAGACTGAAATGTAAATAATCAGAAAGCGTGGCTGGCATTGTGTAGCAGCATGGACCAATAAACAGCTAATAAACATGTTGTCACGAGCCCACAGAGTGCAACACAACTTAACACAGCCTGTGCTGCTGTCCTGTGTTGTATTTGCACCGTATATTCCAGTAACACATTTTAAAATGCAGATGCAGCATCGAGCGGAACACCAGGCAGCTGGAGCGGGTTGTTTTCTGACACATGTTTTGCTTTGTGGACATGAATTATGAGTGTATAAGGCCCGTCTCACATGCTAAGTGTTGAGCGTTGCACTGACCTGGGCATTCCATTATTGTGTATTGGGAGCTGAGCGGTGATTCCTAACGTCACGTCACGCCACCTTGGCGCTGCGCGGCGCTCTGATTCTCCGTTTTGATGCAGCACTCAAAGTTCAATCAAATTCAACTTTGGCCTTTTCGACTCTGACCTGTCCAACGTGCAACCAATCAGAGAACAGCTGTACAGAAGCACCGCAGTTTCCCGAGTCATACAACACAATTTAAAATCATATTATGATCTGGGGAAAAAGGCGCTTGCTTGGCGAAATGTCAGCAGTCAGACATGGACACCAGATTTGAATTGATTGATTGAATTCTATGGTGAATCAACAAGGTTTCATGCACCTACATTCACCGTTTTTTCGCTTTTCTTCTCCGAATGAGAAGAAGAGCAAGAGCCTTCTTTGTTGCGATGTTCGTGTCAACATGTCATTAGCAATGAGTGCTTCCTGTCAGCGCTTGGTCGAGTGGCACTGCTCAGACTCCGTTCATCAGCTAGTAGAGCGCTGGATGCCAAGCTCAGCGGCAACGCTAATGCTTAGCATGAGAAATGGGCCTGAGGAGTCGACACATGATAGTTTAACTTTTCCACCAGCTTAACTGACTTTCTGTAATCAGAACCGCTGATTTAATTTGCAAATCCTACTTGATGTAGGCAAACAGCAATGCACAGGCCAAATCTGGCCCTTAAAAAAATATATTTGGCCCCCCAGCAATATATGTAGTCTTTCTTTGTTATGGTTATATCAAAAGTTCAACTGCGTTTTTCATAAATCTGATGTAGACGTGTCAATATAAACACGAGGCCCATGTAAACGCCAAAGACATTATCCAGTAATCAATACCCCATTAATAAAAGAGGCATGTAAGCTGATAGGTGCATTATTCAGCATCATGTGCCAGAATATTTAATAAGTCATAGTGTTACACGCTGAAATGACAATGTAAAGAAGTTATGAATAACAAAACTAAAATCTAATTTATTCAAAAATGTTATTTTCACATATTATTTTACAAATAAGCATCTTGCAAACACAAATGGGTGGCGCGCACACACACACACACACACACACACACAGACACACTGTCACTACAAAATCACACGCATGCACAGCTCCAGTTACACACATTTAACTGGGGTAAAAAAAAAAAAAAAAAAAAAGAACTTGTGTAAATATGCTTTGCTCTATACATTTATGCCAAAATGACACGACCAAGTGCTGACGAGCCTTTCCTCATAAATGACAAGGAGCCGGTGTTTAAACCTCATTGCTCCCTGTTTGAGAGTTTTCTCCTCTTCTAAGAAGTGAGAAGGCATTTGAGGAGCTTTGAAAGCAGATTTTTTTTTTTTTTTTTTTTTTTTGGAAAAGCCTCACATGATGCCTGGGCTGCAATGAGCTGATATTATTGGCATTTTAAAGCCGCTTAGGAGTCGTGTTCAAAGAGGTAGACGCTGGTTTGATGGCTGAGGAAACCGTCCAGCTGACAGACACATGTTGGACAGGAACCACAGAGAAACAAGAGGCTACACACATGCACATAAAAACTCAGATAAATACCCTCTGTTTCTGCTGATGGAGAGTACTGTGAATGCTCTATTAGTGGGCGGGGCCTTTATTTACCTGAACTGCAGAGAGAACCTGGCCAATATTAGAGACAGACTTTTATTAGCTATAGGCCTTTAAGTATTTATTTATTTATTTATTTATTTAGTTAGTTTTAATTTATTAATTTTTACAAATTTTCAAATAACGCCCCAAAATCAAAAACATACATAAACAAGACAAAAAAAAATAAAAATAAAAAAAATAATAATAATCATATTGACTGCAGGTATAGAGGACATTAAGCGTATTAACATGTAGAATATAAGAAATCATTTTCTGGTGGCAATAAGATTTAGAAAGGGGCTCCAAATTTTCAAAAACAAGGTCTTCTTTCCCTGAAGTTTGAAGTATAATCCGTTGGTAACTGCAGATATTTGACACGAGTTCAATCCGTTGTTGAAATGATGATGGTATAAGTGACTTCCATTGCCTTATAATAACTCTACATCCAGTCAGCATGGCTAATCGGCACCACAGTTCACTGTTCACCATACAGATTCTTAGGCAGAATACCAAGCATACAGAGACCTGGACTCTCAGTTAAACTGAGCTGTAGCACCTTACTTACAAAAGGATAATGTTTTTCCAAAGATCCTGAACTTTCTCGTGACAGACCTTTATTTCTAATTTTGCTGTGAACACGCCTCCAGGCAGCTTTTAGAAAGGTTCATTTTCATCCACTTTTCCCGGTTGGTGATGACAGCAGGCTCCATGTTTGTGTCTTTGTTTCACGTTGAGCCAGTCATGCCTTCTGGCTGGAGGGACGACGGCTGGAGAGGTTTTTAAGCGGTTTGGTATCAAACATGGCTGCTGTCATCTGGTGGCAGCAGCAGATTACATCATAGTTTCCTACACCAAACCGGCCTTTATATGAGACCGGCTTTTATTTCGTCCTGCTGACTCCGCCCCCAGCTCTTATTAGATACTGACAATTATTTGAATAATTAATCCTTTTAATAGAGAATTTACGGTAGTTTAATTTGTTTATTTGATTGGATCCCCGATTCAAATATAACAAAATCACATGTAGTTTAAAAAAACAAACAAAAAAAAAAAAAANAAAAAAAAAAAAACAGTAACGTTCTTCTTTGTTGTTTGACGTGTCGTTGATTCAGACTTTATCGCCACCTGCTGGCCCGGCATGCATTTGCAGCCATTTGAGCGTTCTCGTGTGGACAGAGATATTTTGTAAAACGATGCTTGCGTAGACATCAATGTTTTTTTTAAACGGTGGGGGAAAACATCCGTTTAAAAAAATATCCGTATTAGTGTGGACTAGGCCTTAATCTTCTTTACCTCCAGTGGAACTCAGCCTCGTCAGATTTGGCCTTAATGTTTCACGGCGTCTTTGTTTTACATCAGTGTAAAACAAATGTCCAGCCTTCATGCTACTTCTCCTCTGCTAGCTCAGCACATTAGCATCTGATCATCTAACAGGATATTTTAGAGCATTTCATCCCCTCTCTTCACTCTCTTTGCTTCCCTTCCTCTTTACTTCTCTACCCTGCTGGCTTCCCCTCCTTCCTTTCTTCCTCAACAGAAGCTCCTCCGTTTTCTCCCTACATCCCCCTCTCTCCCCTTATCTCCCCTCTCTCTCTCCTCCGGATGTTGTTGAACATTTTCTACATCTGTCCTCTTCTGTTCTTCACCTCCCACTTTATTTGGTCTCCTCGTCTCTCTCTCTCTCTCTCTCTCTCTCTCTCTCTCTGGTCAGCCACAGGATGCTGTAGAGCATTTCCTGCCACCAGGGCTACAGGAAAGAGGCCGAGTGCAGCCCGTTTGATGTGCCATCTCCTCTAATTCTTTACACCTGGACTGTTCTGCACAGCTTCTCTGCTCAACAGAAGCACTGCCTTCCTCCTCCTCCTCTTCATCCCCTCCCTTCCCACCCTCCTCCTCTACTCAATTCTCAGTTTCTCCCTGCAGACTCTTGNTCTTCATCCCCTCCCTTCCCACCCTCCTCCTCTACTCAATTCTCAGTTTCTCCCTGCAGACTCTTGCTAACAACACAGCTCCTCTGTCCGATCTGATGAGAAGATGTCTGTAGGGGGTATAAAGTCCATTCCACTGAGGCGCAGGGGGTTTGTTGTTTCAGCAGCATGTCTTTCACTTCTCAGTTGTTTCCAATAAAGCCAAGACTCAGTAAAGATACTGTAGAAGTTCCATTTTAGCATGTTTCTGATTTTTACTGCCCCCNCCCGCTGCTTCTTTATTATTCACCCCCCCTTTTCTATCCATTTCTTTTCTCTTTGTTTTTTCTATTAAAGCTTCTTGGTCCCTGCGGCTGTTTGCATGTCAGCGTTTGGTCTGAAGTTTTGGCATCATATTGTTCGAATGCCATATTTTCACAGCACTGTCTGTTTAGAGTTGTGGTTTGTCAGAAGCCGGGCCCGCGGGGGCCACTTCTTCACCGCTCTGGAGTTTCTGTATGAAACATTGACTGGCAGGAGAGCAGATCACAGGAAAGAGTAAGACATTAAGAGAAGGATGGGAGAGCGAAGAAAGCTCGTAAAAGAGAGGGAAAGAGTGACTGCAGAGAAGGAATCACGTAACGAAGAGTAGGTATATTAATGAGAAGGCAAAGATTTTAAAGGACCATACCACCCATTTTGCATGTTTGAGCCTAATATATTAAATTTTCATACATGTAACATTACTGACAATCATTTCCCAAAGCATACTACTGGAACGGTGAATTAAAAATGTTTTTCCTACCTTCCAGACCCTCCATTGGTTTCAGTTCATTCTGCTATTAAAATCAACTTGTTGATACTTGAAACGTTCTTGGGATAGGTAATCCATCATCACCAACAAGACGTGTATTCAGGTTTTTTTTAGAAGTTACATAATTTTAGCATTTAATAATCTCAATTAAAAGTGTGGAGTGAATGTATGCCTCCACCAGGGAATATGGTCCCAAAAGAAGACCTGCGTTTATGGACAAATTTAAAGGACCATGACTTCATAAGGCTGCATAACTATTAGCAGGAGAAACATGGATTTTTAAGGTGGGTGTATCACTTGAATATTTGATTTTGAAAAATTAAGAGGTTTTGCAAAATATCAGGAAAGTTGAAATACGGTTTTATCCTTTGGGAAATGATTGTCAGTAATGTAATGTAATGTATTAAAACTGAATATATTCAGCTCAAACATGCAAAATGGCCGGTATGGTCCTTTAATGTGACTTTCTCTTCGTCTTCTGTTCTTTTAATAATCTTTGCTGATTCTTTCCTCACTCAGCAGTCCTTGCTCTCTTTGCTCTCCATCACTTTCCAGAACTTTCGCATCTCCAGTTCCTATCTTATTTATCTTTCTCTCTCCTCGTTCTCCCCCAGCCTCCTTCTTGTGGTTCTCACAGTCTGCATGGTTCTTCTTTGCTTATTGGAACAAGGTGCGGTGCCAGCCAACACATAGAAACACCAGGCGCAGTCTTGTCTTAGAGGCCATTGTCGTTGTCGGACGGGCTCCAGATGAGGCTGATTGAAGACAGTCTTTAAAGCAGCTTTCGTCTGCTGAATTTCTCTGATATTAAAACATTTCTGCCACCTGTTAGAAGGTGGAGGCCATTTTTGTCAGATGCACTTAATCACTTTGGCAGTTTTCTTTCCCCTTCCTCCACCTTGACTTTCCCTCAGGAAATGAGAAGAAATTTCACCTCACTTAACTTGTAGAAAGTGTGATCGTTTCAGGAGTGAGCGGTCGGCTCGGTGCGACGACACGAAAACTCATTTGATGATGCCGCTTGACACGAGGGAAAGCAGAAAGATTTGTGTCAGCATGTTGTTTTTTTTTTTTTGTTTTAATCGCTTGGAGCCTACGCTTGAGCATTGTATTTTTAATGGTGTGTGGGTTCTGAGCTTTTAGCTTGGGGAGAATCTGAATTTTATAAACTTTTTTTGTTTTTTTTAGAAGACACAATTAATCACAAACATGCTGTGAACATTTGCCTACATTAAACGTTGCTGCGGGGGGAAATTTACCCAGACAGAGTCGTGTTTGAAGTGGGTTTTACTTCACTTCATCAGGAAAATTTCTTGACCAAATTTCTACTCAAACCATTTCCTTTCCAATTTTCATCCCTATAGCAAAGTTGTATTCATCCCAGTGTTTGCTTCCCTTCTTTCGCTCTGCATTTCTGCTACATGTACAACTTTTCCCGATGTTTCAGCCTCTAATTTTAGTCTCCCTCTTTATGTTTCAACGTTTTCTCAGCCCTTCCCTCCTAAAATCCAGTGGCGGGCAGTCAGGGCCAGCAAAGCCTTCTCTGTTGGCTAGAGATTGTCAGAATCATCAAATTATGTCTTAATAATTTAATATATATTTTAATTAATGCTATGTGTATTTTATAAATTCGTTCCCATCAGTTTTGTTATTAACGTCATTTCATTGCTGCAGTACTCTCTCCCTCAGTTTCGGTGCTTCCAGTGCAGCGCATATAAATTAGAACTTTTATCCAATCAGATTTTCCACCTGTGCTGTCTCCAGGTAAAAAAATCTACCCTGAGGCCTTCAGAGTCTCAGTGAATCCCCTCTGCTGTTCAAGCAAATGGAACGATGTTGTTGATTGTCATATTCTTTAACCAATCAGATTTCGAGTTTGCCGTGTTGGGCGTATTCTTTTACATGTCAGGGCCTTCTAGCTGGCCTTGGCCTACGTCATCGGAGTACAGCATATTGCTAACAGCTAAACAGCCTGCCCTCTTGCACAATCCCCATGAATACTTTTTTGTAAATTTGACTTTTTTTTTTTTAATATCATAACTGTATTCCCTGGCACTTTGTTTCCTCTTTTTGTTNAAAAAAAAAAAAAAAAAAAAAAAAAAAAGCTAAACAGCCTGCCAGAAATTCATTAGAAGAAGAAGAGGGCCGGTTAGCTTAGCTAACTCGAGTAAACCTAGCTAGCACGTAACGGAGCGTTAATGTTTATTTAAACTTTCTTTCTTGACATTTAGA
>VXCM01005877.1:0-19361 GCA_014773175.1 Lucifuga dentata
TTCGTTCCCTCTCATTTTCCTCATTCATCAGCTCTTCAAAGTACTCTTTCCATCTTCCCATCACACGTACCAGTATAAATTAGTTATACTAATTTATACTGGTAATATAATGGTTAATACTCGTTTATAGTTTATACTGGTATACACTGGTTTGTACTGGTTATACCGGTTTACACGGTGCAGAGGTTGATGCACGTGGTCTACGTGTTGTAGGTGAGTCTGGAGGCAGTGCAGAGGTTGACGTGTAGTTAACGTGTTGTAGGTGAATCTGGAGGCGGTGCAGAGGGAGCTGGACACCCTGCAGGAGCTCAGCAGTCACCATAAGAAGAGATCCACGGAGATCTTCAGTCTGCTGGTCAGAGACCTCAGTGACATCGGCACTGTGCTTGACCTGAAAGCCGTAAGACCAACACGTCACACCAACATGCCAGTCACCAACACGCCAGTCACCAACACGCCAGTCACCAACACGTCAGCCACCAACACATCACACCAACACGTCAGTCACCAACACGTCAGCCACCAACACATCACACCAACACGTCAGTCACCAACACGTCAGTCACCAACGCGCCAGTCACCAACACGTCAGTCACCAACGCGCCAGTCACCAACGCGCCAGTCACCAACGCGTCAGTCACCAACGCGTCAGTCACCAACACGCCAGTCACCAACACGCCAGTCACCAACACGCCAGTCACCAACACGCCAGTCACCAACATGCCAGCCTCAGACACTAAAGCTTCATTTAACTCTAACAGTTCCCTTTCAGGATGATCAGGTTTGACTTAAAGCTAAATGCAGCATGTATGTTGCTGCTGGCAGCAGATTCTCAGACTTTCTGTGTGTTCAGATGACGGAGACGAGCGGCATGATGGAGGAGGAGTTCACCGTGGCTCGTCTCTACATCAGTAAGATGAAGTCGGAGGTGAAGTCGCTGGTGAGCCGCAGCAAACAGCTGGACAGCAGGCTGAGCGAAAGCAGCTGCAGGATGCAGGCCAGCGAGCAGGAGCTGGCTTCCTGTCAGCTTCTCCTCTCCCAGGTACCACAACACGCTGCAGCCAATCACAACGCTGCAGCCATGACAACATGCTGCACGCTAAAACATGCTAAAACTCCCTGTAAGAACAGGACGACACGCTTCTGCGCATTAAAATCTGTGAATTTCTGACAAACCAATGGTGAAAGTTTTAGTTTTTTCATATATAAAAGATTTTCTAGAATGAATACATTTTAGAATTTTTTGTAGAATTGAGTAGACTTTATTTATTTTAGATTTTTTTTTTCAAGAAAAAGATTTATTTATAGAATCTTTCAGGGGTTTAAAAAAAGTTCTCTTTCTCTATAAGTATAAAATAGTCTTTAAAACCAGGAAATAATTGGCCACAAAATCTAGACAAAATTTGTCTGGTTCAACTAAATTTTATTTGAGACTTGATGGTTTCATACCGACTTGGTTTGATTTTCTTTATCCGCCCACAGACATTTCTGACCAATCAGCAGAGAGTGTTGTCACATGACTTTTACTATAGATTTTGGTTTGATTGGATGTTTTTCTGTTTGAAACTGAACCAAACCAACAATTTAGTTCCTGATCCAGACCAGAACAAACGATCTGCAGATCTGAANTGAAACTGAACCAAACCAACAATTTAGTTCCTGATCCAGACCAGAACAAACGATCTGCAGATCTGAAAATGGTCCTTGTTTTTTCCCTGGAACTCTCTAGTATCACCATGAATCTACATGTGTTAGCGTGTTAACAGTTTCCTAACATGTCTGTTGGTGTTTGTCTGCAGCATGAGGGAAAGATCAGATCTCTGACGGACAACATGCAGATCATGGAGCAGAAGAAGAGGGCGCTAGAGGAGAGCCAGGACGCTCTGATGGAGGAGATGGCCAAACTCCAGGCCCAAGGTGAGGTCCAGGTGACAACCAGAAATAAAGAAGGTTAGCCTTCATAACAAAGCGTGTCTGTGCTATCAGAGAAAATGCACGAGGTGACGGTGATGGACAAAGAGAAGGAACACATGAGCAGACTGAAGGACGCCGTGGAGATGAAGGTACACGTCTTCGGTTTTTATGGAAGAATAACCTGGAATTAATAAAAAGCGACAGCTGCTGATAGCGGAGAGTTTTCCTGCAGAGAACGCTGGAGGAGCAGATGGAGAACCACAGGGAGGTTCACCAGAAGCAGCTGAGCCGCCTCCGAGACGAGATCCAGCACAAGCAGCGAGCGCTGGACCAGCTGACAGAGTAACACAACACAACACACAACACAACATACCACACAACGACCAGCTGACAGAGTAACACAACACACAACACAACATACCACACAACGACCAGCTGACAGAGTAACACAACACAACGCACAACGCACAACATACCACACAACGACCAGCTGACAGAGTAACACAACACACAACACAACATACAACACAACGTAACGCAATGCAACACAACACACGTCCTTCGCACTCTCTAACATGAGTAGCTTCATTATTCACTTTATCGTTTAGGTGGGTTGATTGATAAGTTCTGAGCCTGACCTATAAAGATGTCTGAAGGCTGTAAGTGTTGGGCTCAGAACTTATCAGTCAACTCGTATTTGAAGAAACTTTATGTGTTACACTGTTTTCCTCTATTTTGCCACTGAAGTTTGGCCATGTCAAACTTTTGCTGATTGGCCAATCAGAATGAAGAGTTTACCGCTGCGCATGACAGCCTATGAAGAGCTAATAATGCTAATAATGCTAATAATGTTGGTGTGAGAGCATCAGAACTTTATGATCCATCAGCAGACACAGATGCAAGCAGAAAGCAGTGGGATTATCAGATATTTCCACCTCTGACTGACAGGAGCTAACAGCTAACAGCGACTAGCTAACAGCTAGCTAACAAGCAGCCAAACAACTTCATTTAGGTTAGCAACGGAGCAAATTCAGATCTTGCTGGAATCAACAATGAGTTGTTGTTGCTGCGCTTGTACAACACAGTAAAATCTATTCGTGGGCTGACACCAGGAATAACGCAGCCACAGCGACGTTACCGCCGGTAAGACCGCCGTGTTTACCGCTGCTGATTCCGGTGACGTGGGAGCGGCAGCACGGTGGTTACCGCTTCCCAGTGTAAAAGGGCCTTTAAAGGCCCTTTAAAGGGCCTTTAAAGGGCCTTTAGGCAGCAGACAGCAGGATCACAATGAAACTGTGGAATCAGCCTCCTGTCACAGTGCACACACACACACACACACTGCTACATCAGATGGCGTGGCGTGAAACTTGCATGTTTGTGAGCTGTTTCCGTGTGTTTTTGTGTTTCAGCGTGAACGAGGCTCTGCAGCTGCAGCTCAGGAAGCTGCAGAGCGACTATGACAAGCTGCGAGCCGACGA
Organism: Lucifuga dentata; assembly: GCA_014773175.1. Taxonomy (NCBI): domain Eukaryota; kingdom Metazoa; phylum Chordata; class Actinopteri; order Ophidiiformes; family Bythitidae; genus Lucifuga; species Lucifuga dentata. The sequence goes on from VXCM01005877.1 coordinate 3,393, forward strand.
GCTCGCCAGAGACCAGAAACTCCACAAGCTGCAGTGAGTTTGAGCCTCTGCGCTCTCCGTAGCTCAGCCGGTCGCTGTTAGGTTGTTACAGTAACCATGACAACGCCTCTCTGCCTCAGGTCCCTGAATGAGAAGAGAGAGCAAGCCAAGGAGGACCTGCAGGGTCTGGAGGAGACGGTGGTACGTCATCTTCTAACGTCATATGTGTAAAGTTGAGATGATTTCCTGTCAGAATAAAACACAAACCAAAGATAAATACAAACATTTTATGATCCAACAAAAAAATCAGAAATGGACAGAATTATACAAAAATAGTGTTGAAATTTTTATGGAATTCTGAAATTTCTCTTTTCTGTTGTTAAATCTACATAGTTCTTGTATTTGCTGGAGATGAGAAATCCATATTTTATTTACAGATTTAGCACGTACATAAACGACCACTCAAAGTGTGTAATCAGTGATTTTCACACAGAATCAGCATTTCTGGAAGTTTTTCTGCAGACGTTGATCACAGCAGATTTAAAGTTTCTTATCACTACGTTTTCCACCAATCAGGCCAAAGAGCTGCAGATGCTGCACAACCTTCGCAAGCTCTTCATCCAAGACATCAGCAGCCGCGTCAGAAACGTAAGTCAGCATCTACGCTAACCTCTGCAGGAGTGGGCGGGGCCTTTACTTTTAGTTCCAGCTGTTTTTCAGTATATTTGCTGATGTTTCAGTAAGAATCCTTGTTTTCTGATGTTTTCATGTTAATTCTTTTGCAGCATCGACATCAATGATCAGAACAACAAGCTGCTAACGAAGCTCAACTTCTCTTTCCTGTTTCACAGTGAAAGCCTCAGAAGTTCAAGGAGACAGAATTGTTCCCTGAAAGGCTTTTATTGTGAAACATCTCAATCCTTCAAATTCAGGACAGAAAAAGGACATTTAAAGGACCATACCACCATTTTGCATGTTTGAGGCTAATATATTCAGTTTTCATACATGTTACGTTACTGACAATCATTTCCCAAAGCATACTACTGGAACGGTGAATTAAAAATGTTTTTCCTACCTTCCAGACCTCCATTGGTTTCAGTTCATTCTGCTATTAAAATCAACTTGTTGATACTGTAAACGTTCTTGGGATAGGTAATCCATCATCACCAACAAGACGTGTATTCAGGTTTTTTTAGAAGTTATGTAATTTTAGTGTTTAAGCTCAATAAAAAGCGTGGAGTGAATGTATGCCTCCACCGGGGAATATAGTCCCAAAAGAAGACCTGCGTTTATGGAAAAATTTAAAGGACCGTGACTTCATAAGGCTGTGTAACTATTAGCAGGAGAAACATGGATTTTTAAGGTGGGTGTATCACTTGAATATTTGATTTAGAAAGATTAAGAGATTTAGTAAAATATCAGGAAAGATGAAATACAGTTTTATCCTTTGAGAAATGATTGTCAGTAATGTAACATGTATGAAAATTAATATATTAGGCTTAAACATGCAAAATGGATGGTATGGTCCTTTAAATGTTGGAAATAACCCCAGAATCCTCAAAATGTCAGGAATGCCATGAAAGGACAGGAAAGAAATAAAATAAACCTGAACCGCCATGTTACAAAAAAAAAAACTGGAAAAAGTGAAGAATAACTTTTTTTTTCTTTTTAGTGTCTGCATATATAGTTGTGTTATATGCCAAGAATGACATAACCATTTTTTATATATATGCAATTTAATCTAACAACAGACAGATAATAGTGTATATAGTGCGTAGGTGAGTGTGTATGAGTGTGTGACCTTCACCTGCCCTCCTTGACCAACCTATTACACTTTATTTAAAACTAACAAACAATTTCTATAAAGTGAAGAATAACTGAACGTCAGAAAGAATCCTAAAATGCTCAGATTACGCTAAAGTGAGTTTGAGCTTGCTCATATTTTGAATGAATATTTTTGCTGGCAGAGCGCTGAGAACGACGGCGACGAGGCCGGCGGGAGTTCTGCTCAGAAACAGAGGATCATCTTCCTGGAGAACAACCTGGAGCAGCTCAGCAAGGTGCACAAACAGGTGTGTTTAAAAAAAATAAACAGGTGTGTTCAAACGCAAAAAAAAAAAANAAAAAAAAAAAACAGGTGTGTTCAATGCTTGAACCCAGAACCTGCAGAGCGTTTAGCATCTCTGCTAACTCCAGCCAGCTCCTACAGGAAGTGGCAGCCATGTTGTCGTTATGGTAATGGAGGAATCATATCGTGTCAGTAAAGTTGGTCACCATTGTTTGTTTGTTGTTGTTTCTGTTTTTCTCCTGCTTGGCCAATCATGAACAACGTTGTTTAATCTTGTTCACACAGAGACTGGTTAGTTTTGGACAGAACAGTTGCTAGATTTTCAAGAAAAAGCCAGATCACTTTGGGTCAGATTCTTCTTTACATACACACACACACACACACACACACACACACACACACACACACACACACACACAGAAGATGCCTCCGTGCGCTCACATCCCCCTGTTTCCGTGTCTTGTTGCAGCTGGTCCGGGACAATGCGGATCTTCGCTGTGAGCTGCCGAAGCTGGAGAAGCGTCTTCGGGCGGCGTCGGAGCGGGTGAAGGCCCTGGAGGGCGCCCTGCGGGACGCCAAGGAGTCCACCGTGAGGGNAAGCTGGAGAAGCGTCTTCGGGCGGCGGCGGAGCGGGTGAAGGCCCTGGAGGGCGCCCTGCGGGACGCCAAGGAGTCCACCGTGAGGGACCGCAAACGCTACCAGCAGGAAGTGGACCGCATAAAGGAGGCCGTGCGCTCCAAGAACATGTCCAGGAGGGGAAACTTCGCTCAGATCGGTGAGACTCAGTTTTCTTTCTACAAACAGCAGACTGAAATAGGCTAGAAAAGTAATGTTTTTTAAGATTTAAAAATTTCAATTTAATTCCATGGAGTCAAAAGTTATTTTCACCTAAAAAAATAAAAAAAAAGGTGTACTGCAAAAAAAAAGAAACTTGGCAGGATGATAAAAACTGAAACAAAATCATATTTTAGATCAATATAAACCTTAGAATCTCCACTAGGGGGCAGCGTAGGAAAGGATGTCGCTGTGTTTTGCTGAGACCTTCAGAATTGTAGCACATTTGGCTAATTTTTAATGAATTTTTAACTTTGTCGACTTTTGACGGCACCACCATCAGGTGAGCGCGCAAGCTTTTTTTACAATGAGCGTTGTGTGTGTGTGTGTGTGTGTGTGTGTGTGCGCGTGCGTGCGTGTGTGTGTGTGTGTTTGTGCAGCCAAGCCGATCCGAGCCGGTCATCAGCACCAACAGCCTCCATCTGCATCAACCTCAGCCATGAGAGCGGCGGTCCGTGGAGGAGGCGGAGCATCCAGCCCCCGTCATCGTTACCCCCAACAACAACAACAACAACAACAACACAGGAAGTAGGCAACAGGTGGGTCAAAATGGAGACCAGTCCACGTAGATCTAAACCTCAAGCTGAAGGTTTAACAGACAAGATAATAAAATATAAAAAACAAAACTGAGACCTGCTAACAGGCTGATAACAGCTACGCTAATAGTAATGCTAACGCTAATACCCACTGATGATATGTGCAGCAGTGATATTTGAGACACTTATGATGCTAACAACACTTGCTAAAAGTGACAGCAGTGCTAACAGTGATAGCCAAATCTGTTAAATGCTACTGTTTTTACATCCAAAATATGAAGATATGAGACGTGTACAGGCTGCTATCAGCTAAGCTAGCAGTAATGCTAACACTGCTACTGATACATGTAACAGAGATATAAACTGTGCCGTTACTGCTAAATGCTACAGCAACACTTATGATGCTAACCACACCTGCTTAAAGTGACAGCAGTGCTAACTATGCTAGCTAAATCTGCTAAGTGCTACATTTTTTTTCCTTCCAAATGTGAAGATAGTAATGCTAATAATGCTAGTAGTGCACTGATGTCATAGTGATGCTAACTGACTTCAGCTCTCAGTTCTTCCTCTTGTTCTACTTCCTGTTATCATCCTAATTTCTCCTCCTCCTCCTCCTCCTTTTTTCTTCTTCTACTCCTCCGTCTCAGGCAGCACATGGCTGGTCTCTTCTTGGTGATGAATCCTGAAAGAAGATGCCGGCGTCTGTCTGTAAATGAACCTGAGAGTCTTTGTGTTGCCGCTCAGCCTTTATCCAACCTCAGACTCCTCACTTTAACACGCCGCCATGACGCCAACAAGTGCTTTCCTCTTCTTCTTCTTCTTCTTCTTCTTCTGCTGTCTGTTTCCTGTCTGACACTCAGGGCCAGATTTACTAAGTTAAGCCTTGAATCGATGAAGAATATTGAATTCTTATGAAAACATAAGTTTATTATTATCGTGTTGCTCCTCCCCCTGAGCGGTGTGTCAGGCCTTTTTCATGCCTCTAAGGCCTGCTGCGTGTTTAGCACGGACACAAAACACGGACTTTCCTCGTGCTTTAATGACAACTGAGCATGACGATAGCATGATTCATGTCAGAATGGCAGCACTGTGGGATAACATATAACACATGATAACATATAACATGTATATAACATGTAACATGCATATGACATATAACACGTATATAACATGTAACATGCATATGACATATAACACGTATATAACATGTAACATGCATATAACATATAACATGTATATAACATGTAACACGTATAAAATATGTAACATGCATATAACATATAGCACATGTATATAACATGTAACATGCATGTAACATATAACATGTAACATGTATAAAACATGTAACATGCATATAACATCTAACATGTATATAACATGTAACATGCATATAACATCTAACATGTATATAACATGTAACATGTATATAACTATAACATGCATATAACGTATAACATGCATATAACGTAACACATGTATATAACATGTAACATGCATTTAACATGTAACACACGTGTTACACATGTAACATGCATTTAACATGTAACACATGCATATAACATCTAATATGTGTATTAACATGTATATAACATGTAACATGCATCTGTTTACTTCTCTCGGACATGTAAAGTGTTGAATTGATTGGCGTGTTTTAGTAAATCTGGCCTTATTTGTCTCACTCATGTTTGGCTTTTTAGTGTGAACATGCAGTTTTTCCCATGTTTGTTTTCAGTGAGTTTTGCTCTGACAGAATTAAACTCTGTCATGTTTATAGTAACTGATATGACGTTAGCATGTCAGCATGCTAAGGTTTAGCATGTCGTATTTAGCACGCTGGCTTGTTAACATGTTATGCTAACATTTAGGAGGCACCAGGGGTTTTTACAGAATTTAATCTCAGATGTGGAATTTTTAAATATTATTTAATATTTAGCTCTTTATTTATTTTTTATAGGAAATATTTTATTTCATTCTGTTTGAAGCATTTTTGCTTTACAGATTTTTTTACATGGACTTAATGCCTTTGCAGAGTGCTGTAGCAGGCAAACATGCTGTTAGCATGTCACATGCTACCGTTCAAATGTAACATGCTAAATATGAGCACGTTAGCATGATAAGGAGTTGACAGGACTGCTGTTTGCTAACAACCAGGAGAACCTTTGAAGAACTTTGTTCCTTAATGTTTTCTTCAAACATTAAGCTGGAACTTTCCATCTTTTAGCTAAAGGCGACATTCTCAGTCGAATCTTCACGTAAACCTTCCTGCCGCGATAACCGGCTGCTCGGTTTCTGGTTCTGAATTCAGCTCTGAACAAACTTTCCCAAACCTTCAGAAATGTTTTGCTAACGTCGTGACGACCTGAAGATTGAAACTATGAAGACAGATTAGGGTTTGATTGACAGCTGTAAGGTATTTTTTTAGCGTTTAATCTGCGTTATGTTGGAAGTCGTTCTGATGAATGTTTATTGTCGTGTTTGTTAGATTAGCACTTTGCTTCACACCAGTGACACGTCATGTATGATCCAATCCAAACGCAGCAGGAAGAGAAATGGCTGAAATCTTTACTTCGTTTGATCCGGCTCATCCAACACCGGATTCTAAACGTCACACTGGCGGGCATGGCGAAAAGCCAGCGTGATAGAGAGGGGAGGGGATGACGTGTGTGTGTGTGTTTGTCTTTGTAATCTCACCACACACCTTTACGTTAGCAGAGGGGAGGGGCTACTAACAGGAATTCTGTGGTTTTGTTATGATCTCCGTTATAAACGGGATGTGAACAGGAATAACAGCTCACAGTTTCACTTTCTGTTCTCTGTGGACAGAAAGAAAAAATGGGTTTGATAGATAAATGAAACCCCTCCCACTTTCACACCTCAGCACACCTGAGCAATCACAGCCTGAAGTGGGCGTGGTTGTCAGAGTCGACAGTTACAAGTTTTGTCAGACGAAGACTTCCTGGTTTGGCAGACAGGAAGTTCACCTTCCAGCCGTCTGAGAACGACACAAATAAACAAGTGTCTCATACATGACCTCATGTTTAAAAGTAAAGCTGCATTTCCTGATGTAATGAATCAAATATCGTCATAACGAGCTGATATGGAGTAATTAGTATTTTGAAGTGTTGGTGGCGTTTGTAATGTAAACGTGCTGACCTATGATTGGACGCCATAGACATTAATACACAAGTGATAATATATAATATTTACAATCTATATGATAATATACAGTGTATATGATATAACTCATAGTGACAATTACTAATAGTGAATCATTATCATAAGATACTAATTATAATTTATTTTTGTTATGTCGTTATGAGTGGAGCTCCCTAACGAGCTGATATTGTGTTTTTAAAGCTTTTTTGAATGTATTTTTATTTATTACAGCACAGTTTTTATATATTTACTTTATGAATGTTTGACTTTTGTAAAGAAATGTTTTTTAGTGTCTTTGTTACCGTCAGTGTTTGTGTAGTTTTACAGTGTTAAAGTTTTTATGGACCTGTTGTATTTCACTGTAAATTTTTGTAACTTGAAAGCATCACGGACATTTTGTCATTTTGGAAAGCACATATGTTTATATGCACACGTGTATTATTATTACTGTTAAGGCTCATTGATTTTGGTTTTTAACAGGTTTTACTAAAAAACAAAACTCTGATGCAGCAGTTTGTTTTAAACTAATTTCCACCTGGATTTTATTTCTGCACATGCTCAGAACGATCTGGACTTTTCGCTGAACGAGGCCATCTAGTGGTGAGATGAGATGAGCGACAAACCAGCCAATTAGCAACCAGAATACTAAAGCATAATGATTTTTTTTTTTAAAACACATTTTTTAAATTAATAAATGTTTTTGTATTTATGTTGAACAATAAAAACCAAAAATAATGAGTCTTATCAGAAGCTGTTTATGCAGAAAAGCAAAACAGGTAAATGTGTTGAGATTTTGTACCGTTTCATGAATGTAAACGTTTGATTTTTCTGCTTTAAACATAAATCAAAAAACAAAATAGTTTTTGTCTTTCATAATGTTCACAAAAACAGGAACCAGATAAAACAAAGTCATATTTAGTTTATTTGAATTATTTGTAAGTGATGTATTTATTTGAGATTTATTTGCAATTTATTTATTGATAGATTTGCAAATTATTTAATTGATAGATTTTGTTTATCGTCAGTTTATTTGTTTTATTTTCTAGAAATTTAATTTTTTTCCTTTTTTTTTGTGAATTTGCTCATTTAATTTTTTATGTATGTGGTTATTTGTTTTCCTATTTTTATTTGTTATTTTTATATTTATTTTTATATTTATGACATTCATGTAACTGTTTATTTGAGGTTTTTTATTATTAATTTTTATATTTATCTGTTTTTGTATAGATATTTTTAAAAATAATTTAAATGTTGCTTTTTATTTTTTTTTAAGTAATAATTGTTCCAAATTTTTTAAAAGCAATGTTTTATTTATTAAAACATTAATTACAGAGGACGCTGTAATTCTCACATGTGACCACACGGGGTCACATGTGAAGCGTTTCTCACACTACTGAATGACGGTGTGTTCAAGGTCAAGTAAAAATATAAATAGTACACCTTTGCAGTTTAGAGCTAAAACACAGATGAGATGATGGAAATGTAATTAAAAGTTTAACTTTTATGCAGAAATCTGAAACTTTTCATCCTCATCATCATGGTACTTTTTCTTTTTTTTTTCAAATTTTCATGTTTTAAAAATTCTGAAAGCAAGAAAGACAAAATAATTTATTAAAATAAGAAAATAGAGGAAAAAGTCTGGAACACTCAGATTTATATGTAAGAATGTTGAAAATAGTTTTATTTATTTATGAAGTTTGTTACTGTGGAGATTTTTTTTATTTCCCTCAATTTCTGTGCAAAACAAGCAAGATTTAAGCAAAGTGGATCTGGTCTCTGGCTCTGGTCTCTGGTGGATTTAGGGCCCTGCAGCTGTCCTGTGTGACACATGAGCCTGAAAAACCCTCAAAGTCTAGAGACCAAAATATGACAACANCCCCCTCCGTCACCACAGGAGAAAGTAACTGAGTACTTTTACTCTGTAATCGAGTCTAATTGATTTGAAGTACTGACATGTTACTCAGGTACTTCTTTCCTCCTCTTTTTCCCTTCTTTCTTCTTCTCTAAGTTCTTTCTTTTCTCTCTCCCCCCCCACCCCCCGTCTAAAATAGCTGTGGGGTGAGTCAGGGTCCACAGTGACGGCTGCCATATTTGCTCTGTCACTGTAAAAACTTCAAATCATAAAGTTTATTTGTTTTTATTATTCAGATCAATTAAACTCGGAAAATTATGTCAAAACATAATTTAAAAGGTTTTCAACATTTACCAGAAGGAAATAAAAAAGGAAGGAAGTCTTTTTTCTTTCCTTCTTGTTTTCTCCGTTCATTCTTTTCTTTCTCCCTACTTTACCCTCTCATTTCCTTCCTTCCTTCCTTCCTTCCTTCCTTCCTTCCTTCCTTCCTTCCTTCCTTCCTTCCTTCCATTACTTCATATTTCCTTATGTTCTCTTACTTTTTTCTTTGCTTCCTGTCTTTCCTCTGATTAAAGTGTTAAAATGAAGATGTGACCTTTGACCTTCCAGTCAAACTCTGTCATTTTTAATACTTTTATGTTGAAGCACTTTTTGCTGTTACTACTCATTTACTTTAAGTACTTTGAGCACTTTTAGTACTTTTATATTTTTACTTTCAAGAAAATATTTTTGCCGTCGTTTGGATGATTGACAGCTGAGTTATGTCACGAACCGTGAATCAGCTGTCAATCATCTGTGAAGCAAAAATTTATTATTTTATTTCTATTTTATATTATTATACTATTTCTATTTTATTTGTGTTTTATTTTGGTATTTATTATTTTATATAAATATATAAGGTAATTATTTTTAATGAGCAGCTTTCTGTGTGTGTGTGTGTGTGTGCATATGTGTGTGTCTTGTAATCTCGGGGGAGGGGCCTGGTTCTGTTTGATTGACAGGCACAGCTTCTGCCTCCTTTTGGTTGACAGCTATTTAATGACTCAGGAGCTTCAACACACATAAATACACACACACATATACACACACATTTTACCAACACCATTATTATTTTATTTTGTATTATTTTTGACTTTAAAATTTGTATTATTTATTGCTTATTTTTAGCTTTATTTTGATTTTATTTTGATTTATTTGATCATTTATTTATTTTAATTATATTTCAGCTTCTGTTTTGTCTATTTTATTTAAAATTATGATTTAGAATTAAAGTTTTAGACTTTAAACCTAAAACATTTTGTGATGAACATTAAACTTTTGAGTTTTCTAGAGTTTTTATTTCATTTTGTTGGATTTTTAAAAAAAAAAAAGTTTGAGAAATTTTAATGAGTTTGAAATCCTGTTTTCTCATGTTAATATAAAACGTGTTAATAAGTTTTTATAACTTTTTAATTCTTGATAGATTTTTACTTTTCATAAAAATCAACTTAGATTTTTTTACAGTAATTTGTTTTGAATTAAACAGTTAAAATGATAGAAAACAGTCTGTGAAGTTTCATCATCTGTCTACAGAACAGATGGAATGATGCTGATTGATAATGTATTGATGATGGATTGTTGATGAATTGACGGACTGATGATGGATGGATAATGGATTGATGAATTGATTTTTGATGGATGATGGCTTGATGATGATGAATGATGGATTGATGATTGATGATGTACTGATGATTGATAATGGAGTGATGATTGATTTGATGATGGATTGATGATTGATGATGGGTTATGGATTAATGATGATTGGTTATGAATTGATGATTGATGGATGATGGATTGATGATGGATATTTGTGAATTTTTGATTTTGTAAAGATTTTCTGATGGAATCAAACAGGAAACTTGAAAAAAAGTTCCGTAACATCAAACATCATGAGGAACGTTCAACAAACCAAACTGCAAAGTTTCCTGAAGGTTCTTTAAAGATTTCATCAACTTTACCAAACAGGAAGCTTTGGGCTAGTGTGTGTGTGTGTGTGTGTGTGGGNTTAGGGAACTTTGTGGGAACGTTACAGGAACTTTAACTGTAATGTCATTGGTAAATTCCAGACAGATCAGCTGATATTTACACGTATCACCTGAATGCACCATGTGACAACACACACACACACACACACACACACACTCACACATAATCACACCCTGNCACACACACACACACCAGTTTCCTAAAAGCATGCTAAAGGAGCATACTGGTGATTTTGCATGTTTGAGCCTCATAAATACCAGCAGACGTGTTGCTGACAAACATTTTCTAAAACACATTTTATTTTATTTTATTTTCCAGAATTTTCCACAAAAAGAAAATCAAGAACTTTAATTTATAAAGTTGATCAAATTTGTAAACATTTGTTAATTTCTTTTTTTTTTTTAGNTTTTTTTTTTTTTTTTTTTTTTTTTTTTTTTTTAGAAACAACTAGAAAATCAGCAGTTAAAGATTTGAGTCAGTAAATCATGTTTTTATCGCAGATTTTAAAATCTGCGATAAAAACATTAAAATGCAAAATTTAAAATAAAAAAGTGAAAAAGTTAAAATGATTTTAGGCTGCAGAGAGTTCAAGTAAAAATATTAAAAGTAAAGTATTTAAGTAAAAAGTTTCTCCTCTGAAACAGTTAAACATTGCCTGTTACTCTGATACAGGAACTCAGTACTCGAGTAAAAGTACTCAGTTACTTTCTGATTCCCAGCAGAACAAATGGCTGCCATCTCCCATCATGCCCCCCGTCATACCCCTCCTCCCCTCAGTGTCCAGCCAATCAGAGAGCATGTGGGCGACGATGCGTGGGGGTCCGGGTATAAGACCCCTGGGAGCCCTGCGGGCCCCCCTGAGCAGTCGGAGCATTCCCAGCCTGGCCTCGGCTGTTGGGCTCCTGTGTAGTTTGTTTGGGAATATTGAGGCTGGAGTGTTCTCCCTGGATTTTCCCACACGGAACGTTCTGGATAAAGTTAGTTGTTTTCTTAGACTCCGGGGCTCCGTCCCATCAGGCACCTCTGTGGACACAAGTGAGTAACGTGGAGCTGAGTGGCTTCTGGTGTCCTGGACTGGGTTCTGGTCTGGGTTGTGGTTTGGATTGTGTGTTTCTGGTTTTTGTTTTTTTGTGGTTTTGCTGCAGATGAGCAGAGAAAATCCAAATTTAGCCGTGATGGGATCAGCGCAGCGCATCGCGGCCTGATGGCTTTTTAAGGGAATCAGCTGCAGGCAGATCAGTGTCGCCTCAGATATGTCACACATGGTGGCTGTCAATCAAACCATGGGGGGGGGGGGGGGNGGCTATTTTTAGTAACAGCCATATCTGTCAGTCAGCGTCCAATAAGATTGCAGCATATATTTTATCAGGAAACCACCAAATGTTCCTGTTTCACATTAAAAAATGACAAAAATACATAAAACTTTAAGGAAAATTAATACAAAAAAAAAACCAAATAAAACTTTTAAGGCAAAATAATAAAACATTTTGAGTTTGATTCTAATTTAAAGTTTGTTTAAACTGTAGTTCAACAAATTAAACTTAATTACTGAACATTTTTAGGGTTTAAATGCTGCGATTAATTTTTAAATCATTGTAAAGTCAAATGTTCAATAATTTTTAAAAACTTTGTAGGGCAACTTAAACCAAAGCAGATTTCTTTAAAAAATAGTTTATTTTTAATTCAAAGTTTTTAAGGTTTGAAATTTTTAATTTCTTATGAAGAATTTTTTAAAAATGGAGGCAGATTAATGAATGAAATAGTTTAAGTGGAAAAAAGAATTTTTAGAGGAATTTTAAGGTGACCTAGTTTTTATTTTCAGGAAAAAAAATCACTGTAAAACAAAAACAATTTTTAAAATACTCAACAAAATTACAAAATGTTTGATTTCAACTTAAACTATGTTTGAAAACAAAATTTTTTTCTAAAAAGAAAACCTCAAAATTGTGCAACTCTAATATTTATTTGAACTTTATTTTTTTGCTTTTAAAGTTAAACTCAAGTGTAAAGAATAACATTTAAAATGTTCAAATAATTTGCTGTTAAACATTTGTCTGATTTTTTACAGTGTGCATTATTGATTTTTCATTGATCGTAGTTTTAAATGATGATGATGACGATGATGAAGGCCATCCAATCAGCTCACAGCACTGTAAAAAAAAAGCAAACTTATTTTATAAACCTGACAAAAAAAAAAAAAAAAAAAAAGTTCTGGAAGCAGGTTGAAATACTTTCATCTCTGACTGATTTTTAAAAATTAATGTTAAAAAAAAAAAAGTTTTTTAAAACTAAATGAGTAAATATTTAACATGAATATTTTTTCACAGAGAAACTGGAAGCAGGAAGTGATGAAATATTGCATCTATAAATACATAAGTATAAATAATGCCACAATATTTATATAAATGTGTATTTTAATGTATTTAATTTGTTTTATGTTTATTTTATTTGGTCAGTTTTGGTTTTTACAGAAACCCAGAACTGACAAACAGCATAAATTCACTTTTAATTAAAATCTTTCAAAATAAAAATTTCTTCTGACAGTTTTGAATCATTTATCAATTTCATATTTTTTATTTTGATCGGAGGAAAGAAAACAGAAAAAATCTTTAAATTAAAAAAAAAATCTTTTTTGTACTCATGGGACTCTGTAGCTTTTTGCTAAGGTGCCGACGTCAGCACGTTAGCATGTTAGCACATTAGCATGTTAGCAGTTGTTTCATCTCAAAGTTTTTATTACTGTAAAACTCATCTAATACTTCAGTGAAAATAAAACTTTATAAAATAAAACTAATTTTTACTGCAGTAAAAGTTAAAGAATTCACACTTTTTAAATGAAAAGAAAAAATAAGAATATTTCATCAATAACAGAAAGATTTAGCAAATAAACTACTTTAAAACCACAAATATAAAATAAAAAACACATTAAAGCAACAACAACAGTAGTAAACAGCAAAATTGAATCATATCAAAAAGACTCCGAGTCCAAATAATAAACAAAATGGAAAATAAAGTTCAATACTGGAAATTATCAGAGTTTGAACGGATTAAAAACTAAAAGATTTTAAAAGATTTTTTCAGGATTTTTTTTAGCAACTATAAAAACAGATTCTGACCTTTAAAAGTATTTTAAAGGTCAGAATATTTATTTTATTAAATATTTTAGTCACTATTTTAGTATTAGTATTATACTTATTTTAGTAAGTTAAACATTAAAAAAGCTGCACTGTAAAAAGTTTTAACATGTGGACATCTGAATATTTTAGTTATGAAAACAAATTCTGCATAAAATTTTACAAAATTCTTAATTCTAGAAAAAAAATTAAACTGAGGAAAGACTTGAATAGATCACGTGTGTTGTTGTATGTGATCATGTATGTTTTGGGCTGGTGGCGTGTTGAGGGTTTTTATCTGGACGGTCACGCGTGATGAAGGTCTGAGCTGATAAAAAACCATTCAGAGCAGCTCAGACGTATTTAGATCCTAACAACCCCAATGCCCAAGGTCATGCCTGAGGTCATGCCAGGGTCACACATGTTTCAACAGGAAGGTGCTGTTCTTTTATTTAATTATTTATTTTATTCTTTTTTAATCAATATTTTTTGGCAATTACTTATTTTACTTATTTTGTTTGTTAATAATTTTATATTCTAATTAAATTTTCAAATTTGCTGTTTTGTTGAATTTGTTTGATTTGGCTTAATTTAAATATTAAGTTTATTAAATTTAAATTTAATTTGTTTTGATGTTGATTTTTTCATTTAATGTTATTTAGAGTTTTAACTATTTAAAGCTGCTGATGTTTTTGAGCCAATGATGATGAAGATGATGATGATGATGGTGATGATGATGATGATGGTGACGACGATGATGATGGTGATGATGATGATGATGATGATATGATGATGTTGATGATGATATGATGATGATGGTGATGATGATGATGATGTGATGATGATGAATTTTACATTAGGAGGGCGGTCCTTCATGTGCGTGTGCCCCTTTAAGCTCCACCCCTGATAAGTTTAGCTCCGCCTACTGCTGTTCAGTCTCTCAGAAATGAAAATCTGTTTTTAATTTTTTTAAATTCACATTTTAATGTATAAAAACAACTTACGAGCTAATCTTATGCTATTGATCAGTTATTGATCAGTTATTTTACTGACGCCTTTTATGAGTTTGTTTATCATTAAATTTGATTTTTACTACTAAAAAGCTGCACTGAAAAAATCACTGACAATTATTTTTTTTCCTTATTTTCTGACTTAATTCACTTATTTATTTGTTTTCTTATTTGATAATAATATATTGAACAATTGACTGATCTTTTATTTTAATTAATATTTTTAAGCATCCTGGCTGTTTGACTAGTTTTGATTTTATAATCTGTTTAAGCATTAAAATCACATTAAAGGGGAAAAAAACACCTTTATATTTTCTCTTTATTGATCATTGATTTATAATTTGTGTTACTATGCCCAGTTATTTGTCTGCAATGTTTTTTGATGTGTTGTTAAACCCAGATATGTTTGTCTGCAGTTTTTACTTACTGACATGTTATTAAGCCCAGATTTTTGTCTGCAGGGTTGACTAGTTGACTTGTTGACTTGTGTTATTATGCCCAGTTTTTTGTCTGCAGTGTTGATTTTTTGATTTGTGTTATTAAGCCCAGTTTTTTGTCTGCAGGGTGCCAATCACCATGACCACACAGGCGCCAACATTCACGCAGCCGCTGCAGAGCGTTGTGGCACTTGAGGGTAGTGCCGCGACGTTCGAAGCCCAAATTAGCGGTGAGTAAAATCAGTTTTATTTTGATTTGACAGATTCAAAGATCAAAGTAAAGACCTGATATTTGTGTGAGAATTTAGGTGATGTGGTGTTTAGGTCCAGTCTTTTTTCAGAAACCTGTCCAGCAGTATGTTAAGGTGGGTTTAAAGGCCACATGCTAACATGCTAACAGACCATCATTTGATGAATGAAGGAGTCCTGCAGAGTTTTGGAGGTCCACTTTGTGGGTCCAGTATTTTGTTAGAGATTCAGGTTCTGGAGGTCCAGGACTTCCTTAAAGGATGGTCCAGCAGCGTTTTGATGTGGTTTTGTCGGTTCTGTCCTCTCTAGGTTCTCCAGTTCCTGAGGTGAGCTGGTTTCGTGATGGCCAGGTTCTTTCCACCGCCGCTTTGCCCGGCGTTCAGATCTCATTCAGCGACGGCCGCGCTGTCCTGAGGATCCCCGCTGTGACTGCCGCACACAGTGGGAGGTTCTCCGTCAGAGCGACCAACGGTGCCGGACAAGCCACCAGCACCGCCGAACTCCTCGTTACAGGTCAGACCTTCATTTCCAAAGTCCAAACGACGAGTTCCATCACACGTCACATGTTTGAGCTCATGTCCGACTCTGTCCTTTCAGCTGAGACAGCGCCCCCTAGCTTCCTGCAGAGGCTGCAGAGCTCCACAGTGAGGCAGGGCAGCCAGGTGAGGCTGGATGTGCGCGTCACAGGTAAACCACTTCCTGTGGTGAAG